>PVJO010027895.1:0-18987 GCA_004026905.1 Hystrix cristata
TGTGTGTGTGTGTGTGTGTGTCCACCATCCATCTCTCCCCACGAGAGCATCAACTTTGTCCTTCGAGCAGTCCCCACTGCGGTCCAGGACGGCGTCTGTCCTGATGTGCTGGGCTCAGGACCAGGCCTGGCTCTGCAGACAGCGGCGCTCTTCCTGGAGAAACGGGGATGCCCAGGAAGAAATAACCTCCGAGGCACTTGCTCCCAGTGGGAAACTAAAACCACCCAGAGTTTTTTCTTTTGAAAGACCCTGTTATGGTTTGTGTCTAGATGTCCCCCCAGAGCCTCATGTGGTAAGAGATAGCTGGATCTAGAGTGTGTGATTACTAAATTGATCCATTGATCGGTTTGGCATTGTTCGGCTGGGATCAAGGATGTGAGACTGAAATTGGGGGCAGGAATGCGGGCCGCCCTGGGGGCAGGTAGCCTAGATAAAGATACAGGAAGAAGCTTAACTAGCTGCTTGTTTGCATTGCTTATTTGCATACATTCCTTGCATTTTTCTCACTTTACTTTGCAGACTGTGAGCTAATAAACCTTTCTTCCCCTAACTTTGGGTGTCGAGTATTCTGTCCCAACAACGAGAGAAAAGTAACTAAAACAGACCCCCACACCCCAGTTTTGTTTTTTCACTGGTTACTGCATTTCTGTGGCCACCAGAAGAATAAAAAAGAATGAAAAACAGAGAGGCAAACAGGGAGAGCACACACCATCTCTCGCCGGCCGCCCCAGCTGCCCTGCGGGCTGCCTGCAGAGACCAGACCTGGGGCTCCTGCGGCGGCCGCCGCCCTCTGCCGGCCACTCTGCCTGCGGGAGTGACCTGAGTCGTCTACATTTAAAACACAGACCAGCGAATGCAGAAAAGACGCGAGGAGGGAGAAGACAGAAGAGCTCCGCAGTGACTGAAGGTCGGGACTTTCTCACGTGCGCCTTCAGGCTTTCTGGCCCAGATGCCTCCCCTGAGGCCAGGCCGGGCAAGGCTGCGTGCACACCACTGTGCAGACGAGGCCAGCCATGAAGGAAGGACACCGCAAACTCGCACACACACGTGTGTGTACACGTCTTTCTCTCCTCGCACCACTAACTGTCCTGACCTCACGCAGGCACCTGAGTCGGGAAGCCAGGACGGGCTGGGTGGGAACAGACACGCTCAGGCCTTCAGTGTCCCTTGCGGGGCTCACGGGGTAAGAGCAAACAAGTCACACACACGGAGAGTGTCCTGGTCACCTTCTCCCGTGGCCGGGGCACCCCGCACGGACAGAGGGGGCCAGGGCAGTGAGGAGAGCCACTCTCCCGGCCCGGCAGGGGCGTGGCGCCCAGAAGCTCGGGGTCGCTCACCTCCACCCCGCTGCCCTCCCTCACTCTGAGCTGCCGGCGGCTCTGCCGGCCGTCACGGGAGGGGTCCTGGGATTTCCCTTCTACTAGACACTCGGCGTATTTCATTTAAAATGAGGGAAATAAGCTTCAACTGTTTACCATCATAAATAGCCCTAAATATACATTTCCTGGGAGGATCTGCATTGTTTTTTGCTTTCCAAAACGTTACTGCCCTTCCCCCTCAGACAGCGCAGGATCACTGAGGAGCCTCTCAGTGACCTCAGAAAGATTCTCCAGCTGGCTGCCAGCTACGAAAGCCCACAAACCTTGATGCAATCCCGGAGTATTTATCACGCTAGCCAGGCACGTATTCCAAATGTGTTTCTTTGTTAAATCTCTTCTGTCATGTTTTATAGGAATGTCTGGCTAGAAAACCAGAAAATGAAAATAAACTTTATGGCTAGCTGCCGCCTCCTGTAAAGGTCTGAACGAGGCAGATGAGTTTCGTGCAGCTGGGAACTTGGCACATGTGTGCCAAAAAATGAATACATTTTTTGATATTGCAATCTGTATTTCTTTCTCAAAAAAATGTGACCTTCTCACATTTGGTTTAGATTAATATTCTACCAATTCATAAGTAAAAGCCAAGTTCTGTTCTGGGGGAAATATTTTTATTCAGGGTTTCTAGTAGGTTTGCTGGTTAGAGCTGACGTTGCTGGTGGACCTGGAAATAGTTAATAACCACGCACACTTCTATGTCAATCTGGTTGTGTATACGGCTGAAACAAATTTATGGATGTTGCACCTCATGAAAAGCCACTTGAAGTGTGCTTCATTTACAGCTCAGCCTTAATGATTAGGGGACCCCGTTTCTGCTCCTTAGAAGGCACCTCTAAATAATGAGTACAAACAGGATGCCTGGATGATGGTCCCATATGTCACAAAAGGGCTGCAGATCTCCAATGGCCTGGTCAGTCCATGATGTCACTGGCACTGTGTCACTCACGTGGCCGTGGTGACGGGGTGGGGACAGACCTGTGCGGTTAGCTCGTTGCTAAGATGTCCACAGTGCTTACGTCTGAACCACAGTTTGTCTGCCAGCTGTCTTTTAGAGTAAAATGAGATAGTTTTTGTTTTTGTGGTACTGGAGATAGAACCCAGGGCCTCTGCCTTGAGCTAGATCTGCAGCCCTTTTTATTTTTCATTTTGAGATGAGTCTTACCAAGTTATCCCGGAGGGCCTCAAATCTTCCATCCTCCTGCCTCAGCCTCCCTTAGTGCTGAAATTACAGGCACGCACCACCACGCCCCCTTAAAACCAGACAGCTTTGAAAGGCAGCAGTGGGTTGCACCTCAGCGTGTGACAGCGCCTCCTGCAGCCCACCACACAGCTCTGCCCGCACCTGCACCTGGAGAGACCAGACCTGACCCGGCCACTCAGGAAGAGCAGCCATCCCGCTCCTCCTCCGGGCAGCATCCCCTGCTACTGCAGGTGGGTGACGAGGCCAAGCCGGGAACACGCTCGGGGAGCCACTCTTCGTGCCCAGATGCCAGCCATCAGCCACGCTGCTGTGCGTCAGGCACGTGAACGCCCAGAACACACAACCCGCCAGAAAGGTTCTCAAACGCTCCGGCATCTGAAGACCACACAGGACTGCGGCTGTAAATCTCTCTGCCCTCATGATGGGAAGGAAATACTTAGAAGTCAAGAGAATGTTTTTGCACAGAGCAGCTTTGCGCTCCAGTCATGATTTAAAATAAACTACTGGATGATGGTTTAAAAATCTCAGTCCTCACTGGAGCGACAGGCAGTCTTTTCTGCCGCGTAGGATACGTGGACTGGCAGACTGCAGCCCCAGCCAAATC
This sequence comes from Hystrix cristata, assembly GCA_004026905.1. NCBI lineage: Eukaryota > Metazoa > Chordata > Mammalia > Rodentia > Hystricidae > Hystrix > Hystrix cristata. Next base: position 3,182 of record PVJO010027895.1, read on the forward strand.
TGCCCCACTGCCTGTTTGCAAATAAATTTTTATTGTCACACCATTCCCTTAAACATTGTCTCTACCACGACGGCAGCAGAGGGAACATCTGGCCCACAAGGCAAAAGTGTTTGCTATCTGGCCCTTTATACAAGTTTGCCAATCTCTGCTCTAACCGAAAGCCCAGAGGGTTGAAATGATAAAAAGTATTTGGGAAAAATGAGGATTAAAATAATACAGAAAGCCAGGCATAGTGGCGCATGCCTGTAGTTCCAACACTTGGGAGGCAGAGGCAGGAGGATCACTAGGAGGCCAGTCTGGGTTACGCAGTGAGTTCAAGGCCAGCCTGGATTACATATTGAGACCCTGTCTCAAAAAAACCAAACCCCCAAAAACAACAACAACAAAAAAGAAGGGAAGCCTTTCGGTCGGTCTGTTTTGCCCACACACAGTGAAGCTAAGCTACAGTGTTCGGGGGAGCATTGGCGACGGCTTACCAGAAGGTCTGCTTGGCGGTCTGGATGACGTTGGCAGACATCTCCACGTCTATGTAGTCATAGTGCAGGGCTCCCGGGTCTGTGGACGACCCCGTCTCTGCCAGCAGGATCCCGATCCACCTGCCCATGTCTTCAGAGGAGGAAGCCTGCGAGGGGAGAGGCGGTACATGCTGCTCAACCAAGAGCGAGAGCTCTTCTGCTTTCAGATTGTCCAGGAAGAGATCGCTCAACGGGAAAGGCCAGGAAAGATGACACAGTGGACGCCATCCGGCCCTAGCGGTGGCTTCGTAGCGGGGGCTCGGGAGCAAGGACACCAGGCAGAAGCTTGTGCCAAGGAGCCCAGACGGAGGCGCCGGGTGTGTGGCACGGCGTCAAGGCTGCCAGCTCCACGCCAGCTGAAAGTGGTTGCTCCGAGAGCTCCAGCCACTCGGCAGCAGAGTGCGGCACAGGAGAGAGCCGGGCCACGTTCCAGGCTGCAGGCCGCTCTGACGGCTGGGCCGGCAGGAACCAGACCCCCCACCCCGCGAGCCGTGTGCCCTGTGCGCCCAGAGTGCCCACCGTGTGGGGTCAGCAAGCTGCCCCACATGGGCCGACCCACAATTTGATCTGCTTAACTTGCACCTTGAGATAGATCAGTAAGATTAGACTCATGAAGTTTTAAGCCGTCCTTGTGACGTGATTTGGAAAACCGGTAATGTTACGTTTCATAATGCATTTGAAAGGTCTAAATAAATGTGACTAATCAAAATGTCAATAATGATTAAAGTTTAGGGGAAACTGAACTATCAAATGTATGAACAGACTGAATGTTGAAGAAAACATAAATTTCATTTGTTTAAAAGTTATAAATTTTTTAAATACTGAAATATTTATAGGTAGAGCTTAAAGGCTTGAGGAAAATTGGTTAATGATTATATTCTGTGCTGGGAGAGCTACAAACTCAGAGCGCCCTTTTGGATGCTGGTAACACTGGCTGGGGGTTGCTATTTTCCGCCTAATAAGTCATCCCCGGCCAGGACCGTGGGGGCCGTCACAGCAGAGTGGGCGGCCAACCGCACAGACAGTCAGAGTGGGGTTGACCTCTGCCAGATTGACATGAACTGCGCTGAACACTCGGCTTTGCAAAAGGACAACTGTGCTCTTTCCACAGGGCTTTAGTCCTTCCTCAGACGAAATGTCTGCCAGGCGTGGGTGCGGCTCGGGCTGGAGCGTGCGCCCCGCCCGGCCTCCCCCACCAGCAACACGTGTAAGAACGGTGCTGACCGAAGCCACACCGTGTGTCTGCAGCTACGGAGGTGCCTTTTAAAGTACATGACACAATGTCTCAGGTGTGATGGACGCTGTTACAGCACAGGGTACTCATCGAGTTCCTCCTAGTTTGTTTTATGAATGGTCCTCACAGGCTTCTAAAAAGTAGCCCCGTGTTGTTGGACAGGGATTGGTACCAGTTACCACCTGGTGAGTTTTAGTTATGAGGAGATACAGGGACTCTGGGAGGGGGTGTGGGCGTGTGTACTGACTTATAAATATGCTTCATACGCACAACACCTAGACACGCACGGACATGTGTGGGCATCACAGACACGCACACAAATGCACACACGTGCACCTGTTTGCTTCCTGGGTGTGCCTGCTGAGAAGGCCTAGAAGCAGGCCAGCTTCCTTTCGCCTTTCTGCATGGAGGCGTCGCGTGCTGGGGATGGGGGAACGCAGCGTGAGGCTGGGGTGGGGGGTAGGGACCAGAGTGGCCGGGACACCTCACTGTCCCTGAAGCAAGCACAGCATCTGAAGAACGCTGGGGACACAGTAGGGGCCACAAGGGCCAGCTGCAACAGAACTTGGCCGGAAACAGGTCACGGTCACAGGAATTCAGAATGACCCCGATGTATGTGCACACACACAGGAGTGCGCAGCTAATGAGCGGGGAGGGAGGGACGCGCCTCCCCCGACAGCGCCAGCAGCGCAGAAGGCGTAAGGGCCCTAGAGAGCTGCCCGTCGGCAGCTGTCGTCATGGCGGTTGTCTCAGGAAGGTCACTAATGGGTCCCCGGGTCAGTGGGTGGGACTGTGAGTGTCAACAGGATCTTCCCGCTCGTTGCCATCAAGGGGGGAAGCTGGCGCCCAGGGAGTCCGAGTTAGTGTCCCGAGGAGCAAGACACACCAGCACCCACGCCCCTGACAAGGCGCCATACAGCAACGCCGCTTCCGCAGGCTCCTGCCGAGGGCCCTGCGGAGCCCGACGAGGGACGCTGCAACATGACCGGTCGGTGGCAGGAAACCAGATGGGCGGGGAGGTGACAGACCTGCAGCTGCGGGCGACACCTGAGCACGGGCTTCCCTGCTCACAAAGGACGGGGCTGCAACAACCCGGGAGGGCTGAGCAAAACGAGGACCACCGAAGAGCAGGACAGGAACGGTGCGTCCCGGCTGTCATGCTGTGGTCTGGAAGGCGACGCCCTTGTTTTCAGCAGATACACAGGGAAGGATTTGCGGGCAAAGGCAAATGTTGCAAAGATTCTGGAACTTTCTACACACATATGGGGGGTGGGCAGAGGATGCGGCAAGAGACCCAACTCGGGAAAACGTCCGTGTTGGGGACTCTGGGGGAAGGGTATAGGGGCATTCTTCGTATTACCCCTGCAACATTCCTGTCATTCTGAAACACCTCAAAATAAAAGTTAAAATAAAATGGTCTTAGAAGTGCAGACGCAACCTGTGGGCAGCTCACTGCACTTTGACACTGATTAAGGCAGACCTTTGCGCTTCTCTTAAAACGCTGCAGCTTGCCTTGGTTGGTTACTTTTAACTTAGTTTTCTTCCACAGAGTGAAAGGCATCCTCCGGGTGCTGCGATCTTCCAGGAGGAGTGGACCCTGCCCCCTTTCCACCAGGACTGGCACTCTGCCCACACACCCGTGTGCCCCGACTCCGGCCTCCTCCCCCAAGTCCCCTGTCCCTTGGATCCCCTGCCAAAGCTGCCAGGAAGATCCCAGCCTTACCTCACAGGGTTAGGGTGTCCATCCTTCACATGGCCATCCACCCTACAGTTCTCACACCACATAAATGTCTACAGAGGACACTGACTGCAGCCCAAGGTGGGTGTCGTACAGAAGGATAAAGAAGCCAAAGGACTCTGCTGTGACCAGGGTCTGGGACAGAGCTCAGACTGGACGCAGCTCTCCTGAGGGGTTCAGGCAGATCCTTCTGCCAGAGCATGTGGCTGCAGAGTGACCACCAGAGGGCGAAGTTGGTCCTCTGGGCCTGCTCCTGAGGGGATAGCACTACCCAGTCCTGCAGGAAGGAGATGCTGTCCTCTCCTACTTTTTACATGCTCTGGTCCTATCCCCAAATAAAAGGTAGCTTGTGCAAACAGTCCCCGAAACAAATTCTTACGTTTGAAATTCAAGACACTGTAGCCTGCAAAACTGGGCACCTTGATGCTGGTTACACCCCGTATCCCTGTGTAGCAGCTGGTCTGGCTCTATGTCTGACTAATTGAGATCGATCAGTGGCCCACTGCTCCAACTCTCATACAGCCTCACTCCTGCAACCACACGGCAGAAACACACTGACACGCACTCTGGGAATTCTACAAATGGGCCAGCTATGAATATGTGGGCATAAATGTGTCTTGAAAATAGCCATAACAAGACCAGGAGGGAGAGACAAAGGAAAAAGACATCTAAACTGACACTGGGTAGAAAATAAGCTAACATAACAAAGTGGAAAAGGAAAATCTTCAAAAATGAACATTTGGAGCAGCAGCTATTAGTTTTTATTGCCCTTGTCTGCTTTGGTGAATAACAGGTTCTTCTTTTTGTGTGTGTGTGTGTTGGGGATCGAAATCAGGGCCCTGCGCTGCAAGGCAAGCGCTCTAACTGCTGAGCTAAATCCCCAGCTGAACAACAAGCTCTGGGAGAGCGGCCAGACGAATGAAATGCATGGACCCGTCAAAGACCCATAACACAAAGGTGCCCGGCTCACTGTCCACAGGGCCACCGGGGGGTCCCCAAATGCCTGTTCTACCAGGAAAGAAGCTGAGAACGTTCCGAAGGACGAGTCGGGGCGCTTTAGCACCGCTCCGAGGCAGCATGGTCGAGGGCAGTGTCCCGCGGGATTTCACAAGCTCCCTCCTGGGCACCTTGGACAAGAATGCACTACAAGGAGCTGTGTGTTTCATCTCCAGCAAACACAACAGCAAGCGGGACTCGGAGGAACCTGGCAAACCTGACGCGTACGATGTGACCTAACTGGCACAGCCGGGACTGCTGCACCGCTCAGGAAGACAAGAAAGAGAAGAGGAAACGCAGACGGCAGCAGCACGGCCAAGTGACGAAAGGGGACACTCCACACCGGTGCCATCGGCCAGGCAGAAGGAAGGTCAGCCAGGGAGGCAGAGTGTGGCTGCCGGAAACCCCGTACCTCGAGCACGGCCACCTCCTGTCCGTTGCGGAGCAGCCGGAAGGTCAGGGGGTGCTTGGAGTCCAGGCCTGGGATCACCTCGCAGCCACGGAGCGGGATGGAGACGATGTGCGTCTTCAGGTCAGCCCTGTCCTTGTGAAAGATGAGCTTGTTGTCCTTCACCCTGCACCAGCGCTCCCGCCAGCGGTTGTTGGAGAGCACGTTCAGGTAGCCTGCAAGGAGACGAGACGCAGGTCGGCCTCGCACAGCCGGGAGAGGTGAGGTGTGGGGGTAGCCGGGTCCTCTCGGCGTCGCCTCGCTGGAGTGCCAGGGAAAGGGGACACGCAGACAGCAAACTTGTGTCCACAGCTCTGAATGTCAACTCACAAACCGGGGTCACTACGGCACTGTGACTCCCTTCCCAAGACGGCACAGGCCACTGTCAGAAGCCTCGTTTTGCGTGTGCTAAGAATGGTTCCAGGTGTCTGTCTAATGTTTGCAATCTGGAGAAAGTGACCATCACTGAGCCGGTGGGGGGGACGGCTGGAAGAGAATGGGGATGTGAGCACCACCTTCCAGTAGCCAAGGGGAATCGCCAAAAGGACCTGGACTGATTTAGAGAAGCCACAAATGCCATAAATACACGCAAGTCATGGGAAGGCAGACATTGACTTAATGTGAGGAAAATAAACTACCTGAAAATTAAAGTTTTTCAAGAATAGGTGGCCGGGGAGGTTAAGGTCCCCAGGCCTGGGGATGTCCCAGACAAAGAAGCAAGTGTTGGTCTGAGTTCCCATCTGGAGGCCAAAGGTGCCCTCTGCATCTCATGCGGCATCTGAGCACTAATGGGAGCTTGTACCCGCCAGCAAGACTGCCTACATGGACCGACTCTTGTGGGCCTTCGGCGGAGCACGGTTTTCACACCGCAGAGACGTACTGCTGCATGGGATGGAACTACAAGAAACATCCCTATTTTTTAAAAAGGGAAATTCCTCAAATACAGGAAATAGGAAATTTTCAGTTTCACAAACCCGAATTGCATGTTTCTAGAAATGAGGTGAGAGAAAGAGATTGACAGGGTGCTGCAAGAGCCAGCCACTCTACAGCACAGCACAGTACACAGCCACCCGCCTAGAAGACCAAAAGTGGGGTTACAGGGTGCGCACGACGTGCATCGGCGTGAAAACAAGGATCTCTGATCCATGTTGTTCTTCCTCTTTCAATTCGTATACACGTGTGAACACCCACACACATGCGTGCATACACACACACACATACACGGCTAAAAAATGTTAAGAAAAGCAAACAAAACTCTCTCTCAATCCTGGTTTTCCAAAGGGATTGAGAGAATGCTTTTCACTGCACTTATGTGCTGAGTCTTACATACTTTGTTGTAATTAGCAGCACCATAAAAACAAAACCAAACAGTATGTGCAGGACCCAGAATGAGGCTTTATCTATTATTTATAAATATTTGCAAGACGTTTGCTCCATAAATCTACTAGGCACACACAAAGTCTGTTTCCATTTGTCTGAACATGAGCTCACTGCTACCCACACACACACAAAAAGGGCCCCTGCTTCCCCTGGGATGAAGCGACAGGGGAGACCGAGCCCAGCGGCTCGCTGCAGGCCTGCATGACAACCTTCAGTCAGGTGTGATTATTACTGAAAGGGAAGGCCGTGCTTACAAGTGTGGAGTCTGCCCTGGCGCCTGAACACCTACACATCGGTCATCCCAGGCGTTTGCTGTCTGTGCCTCTGATGCCATCTATAATAAGCAGTCATACTAAAAGCCCACTTGGGGGACTTGTAGGAACTGACTGCACCTGTGTGAAGTCTGAGTTAGCCTTCTGGACATGAGCTAACACATGAGACAATGTTTCTCAGAAGAACCACCAGGCTGGACCTCTCTGCTGGACTTGGACCACATAAGCGCTAGGTTCCTGTGGGAGCCACTGAGACACACCTGGGGAGTGCCAGGAGGGGAAGGATGCAGAAGGACCAGAGACTGGGACACCCCCAGAGCCTGAGACACCAGGCCGGGTGGGAGCCTGGCCTTGACGCAGAGGTGGGTGACCCGGGATCGTAAGTGGGGCAGAGAGGTTCCACGTCTGTCTGGGGATTTAGGCAGCAAATGGGGCTGCTGGAGTCGGGCCTTCCCCGCAGCAGGGAAAGAGCTTTTGTTTCCTTCGAAGTCCATGTGACTCTCTGATTTCAGGGCCACACGAGGGCACCCACTTGCTCCAGTGCGCGGTCCTTCAGGGCAAGGGCCTGCCAACCGTGACAGGCAATGTGTCCCCGCTAGATGGGGCGGGGCCCAGGACCCCCAATGCTATAAATTTCCTGACACTGCAGCCACAAAAGGAATGATTATATGTGACAGAGCCACACTGTATTTAGAGCATGACTTCACAGGACATTACATATTCCAATCCCTCCTTGGGCTTATTTACGGTTGCAAAAAGGGAAAAATAAAAAAAGAAAGTGGCCCTGGATAACAGGCCTGCTGATGTAACTGGGAAGCAACGCAGCCACACGGCCACATTTGGCAACTGGCCGCCCCACACGGCCCACAGCCCCCATGTTCCAAAAAGGGGGCTTGGAGGTCCCTTTTCGGGGTGGGAAGGGCGTGGCCAGGCAGGGAAACTCTGGGCACCCACAGAGGGGCCTGGATCAGAGGCAGGACCTATATCCTGCCAGTCTGCTGAGGAACCCAGGCCGACCAGGGCCCCAGGCCTCGCCTCCAGGAGTATGCAGGCTGGGCAGGTGTCCAGCGCCCGGGGGCCAAGGCACAGCTGGGCCCGGCGCCTGGGGCCCTACCGTAGAGCGGGAGGCTGACTCTAGAGAGCCATACAGCTGGCCAGTCCCTGTGTGATCTGCTCTTAGTTTTGCTGGTTTGGGGGTTTTTTTAATCCTATTTATATTGTGGTAGGGTGCTACTTACTGCATCTCAAAAATTGGAGACTTTCAGCCCAATCACTTGAGATTATTTCTGCTCCAAATTCAAAAGCAAAAAATCTTTTTTTAGCACCTTGACAGGGGTGCATGAGAAGACTTCATCAGAACTATACAATTAACTCTGTAAGCCAGGCATGGTACACACACCTGTAATTCCAGCACTCTGGGAGGCTGAGTCAAATTCAAGCCCAGCCTGGGCCACTTAGTGACTTAGACCTTGTCTCAAATAAAAAATAAAAAAGCACTGGGGATGTAGCGAAATGGGAAGGTAATGAGTTCAATTCCCAGTAACACACACACACACACAAATTTAATTCACAGGTACAGACTAAATAAAAAGTACAAGCCAAAGGGACAGACACAAACCCCGCCATGGTCAGCTGCCCCAGGCCTAGCGTCTCTGGTCCCAAAGCAGGTGGCCCCGGAATTCAGGCCAGTGCAGGGCAGGAGGGGAGGGGGACGGGCTCCTGCTTAAGAGGGACCCTGCTTTGGTCACATGTAACTAAACACATCAGACACTTGAGCACCCTGTAAGGGCTCGTTTGTGACCAGCTGGGAGGAACTGCAAGGGCATCCACAAAGCAGCAGACGGAGTCTCCAAGAGTCCAGGTACTGCCCACATCCAACACAGTGCCAATGCCCACAGCACCCACTCCGAGCCTCCAGCACGTTCCCTCCCGGGCTGGTGTGGAAGTGTGGGGACGCAGACCCTGACACAGGACTGTGAGCCTGAGATCGCACTCCCTTCAGCCACTGACACCAGATGGTTGGGAGGTGGTTAGGACACAAAGTGACAAGTGTGTAACTTCCCCGAATGTCCACTAATGTCCCCTCACTGGGAGTGTCATGTTGACAGGGCACAGCATGGTGGCACCCCCAAGCCTTCCCCGCGCCCGTCACAACTGGCCATCTGGTCGACCTGCAGCTATGTTCCCTGCTCTGAGAGGGAATCAAGGGCAGAAGGCGGGTTCAGTCACCTGGCTTCTGCCCTAGTGCACTACACCAAGGACAGATGAGCCCAGACCGCAGCTCCCTGCACAGTGACGTCGGTCTCCCCAACCCTGCAGGCCACTTAGCTGGACTCTCTGAGGACATGCCTTCAACCCACGTGGCCATCACCACGGTCTCTCCTCGGGACCTTGAGACTTCACTTGGCCCAGCCAAGTGTCCATGAAAAGTGGCTATTATGCAACTTCCTAGAACCACAGACACCTGCGAAGGCTGGAAGGGAGTGAACGCTCGCCAGCCTTCCCCTTGGGACAGCTTGGGCTGTGGTCCTCCTCTGCCCTGAATGCTGAGGTCCCTGCATCCGCCCACTCACGAGCGCCACCCAGGGCCACCCTTCTAGCAAAGGCTCTCGGGGTGGGGACACGTGTGCTCAGGATAAACTACCCAAGAGTCCATATACCAGAGGGGGGCGAATGACACGTCTGTGGCCTCCCCAGGAAGGTCCCACACCTTGAACACGGCGGATGTTCAGTGAGAGAGCGGTGGGGGGCACTGAGGCAGGAGGAGAGTGGGTACAAACAGGGCGTTAGGGATGGACACTGCAGGGACGCTGAATGTGGAGCCCTTGTTCTAGGAAAGGTACAGGGCGAGGTGTGTGGCTCAGTGGTCTCCTAGCATGTGAGAGAGCCTGGATTCGCGCCCGACACCCCCAAAGGGACAAAGCTGAATAGTCATCCTACAGTCTGTAGCTTTGCTCCGTAAAGCAGCCAAGTGCGTCTTCTAAACCTGGCTCCTGAGAAATACAGATCCCAGCCCTTCCCGAGGTTACCCTATCGACCTGCCCACGCCCTGCCCTGGTCCCTGACACCGCGTCACCGGTCTCCCCTCCTATTACTGCTCAGGGGGGACGTGCACTCATCTCTGTGATGCCTCGTTTTGTACCTGTCTAGACCTGCAGGAGGACAGGGCCACCGCGTGCTCCACGCGGCCCTGACGAACAGCCACCCTGCAACACTGACCTGATGAAGACTGACTGGGGCGCCGCCAGTTCCACCGGGTGGGAACTTAAATTTGAGAAAAGGAACCTCGGAAAAAGTTCCATTTTATCACTGTAGCCTGAGGGAGGGCCTGCCCTCAATCCCACAGCTCTGCTGCTCTCTGTCCTCCCATCACCAGCCCCCGAGGCTGCTCTGGTCCAGCAACACAGGACAGGACCTGAGAGACTCTCACAGGGCCGCCGATCTGGAAAGAAGCTCCAGGATCACCCCAAACTGCTACGAAACGCTCATCAAAGCGGTAAGACTGCACGTCCCACGGCCCAGATGCCCACAGCCCACCGCGAGAGCCCCTGCAGCTGGGCACAGACCCTGCACAGGGGACGTGCCCACTGGGGGGACACGCGCATCTCACCACAGGTGGGGACGTCCTCCTCAGCAGACGAAGTCTGCTCATCGGTGGAGGGCTTCTTCTTCCCCAAACCGATGATCTTGGTGATTTTCTTTCCAGTGACTTTAGACACTGTTCCTTTAGCCTCCGATTTGGAACTTTTCTTCCTCTTCACTGTGAACAACAACAACAACAACAAAACTGTGGATGTTAAATGAGAAAAATAAAGCATAAACTGCTGCGCATCCCTGCTCGCCCCCAACTTCCACTCCCCAGGCCCCTGGAGCACCTCCAGCTGTGGGGCCAGATGCAGGGGCCACAGCAGGACACGGGGCTGTGCACGGGACACTCCTGCTCCCCAGCAGGCTGAGCACACACACACACAGGCTCACACAGGCACTCAGGCACACCCACACCTATCACAAGCAACACACTCAAGCAGACACACTCAACAAGCAAGGCAGGCACACACTTGCATGCATCACAAACAAAACACGCACGCGTGGATGCACAAGCTCCACAGGTACAGACACACGCACACTCATATGCCTGCACAGGCACACACACATGTGCATCACAAGCCACACATGCATGCACAAACACACCTGTGTATGCACAAGCAACACCTGCACATGTGCACACAGGCACGCATACATGTAATCACAAACAACACACACAAGTGCACGCACTCACAGACACACAAGCCCACAGAGGATGTACGACGGTAGCCGGGCGTGGAGATGACGCAGGGTCATGTGGGTGAGCGGTGTCGTGGTGTCAGAGCGCCTGCCGGCTGGCTCTGAGGTGAGCACTTGCAAGAGGCACCAGGCCGCGGATCCCGGAGGGAGCACGCTCCCCGCAAGAAGAGGGTCTGAGGAGCAGAGCGGGGCGGAGCAGCGCAGCCTGCCCTGTAGGGCGGCTCTGCAACAAGTGGGATGCTGGGTCTGCCAGGGCCCTGCCCCCGCTGCGCGGTCCCTGCTCCGCTCTGCTCTGCGCGGGGCTCTCAGAGGCCTGCTGCCTTCCTGCCCATAATGCCGTGGTCAGTGAGGCACTAAGGATCGACATGTTAGACACAAACACTGCACAGGAAGATTTCTGGCTTTCCTTGAAAACCGGATGGTCGGGTGAGTCTGGACCTATTCATGGATGGGTACAGTATGTGGCATCCGTGCAGGCTTCACTGGTGCACAGAGCCTGCATGGACGGTGGCAGCTTCCAGGAGTGCCGATGCAGAGCAGTGCTGTCTCCCACTGGGTCCCTGCCACGGAGCGGAGAGAGCCCAGCTCTGCCACTCACTCTCCCCACTTCCTGTCCACTGGCTTTGTCTGTGTCCTCCGTGGGGATCAGGCGAGAAATCAGAATGAAGTGTGACACAGACACACAGGTCAGAGAGCAGTGCGGGAAGAGGTGAAGTGGCCCTTGTCCCCATCCCAGGTGCTGCAGCCAGGGCACCAGCCCCCACCCCAACAGTCCAGCCTCGCCATGTCAAGGCCACGCGCCATCCCCTGCCCTGCCCCAGCACAATGCCCTCCTCCTGCCTCCTCAGCCTCTGGCCATCACACACCCGTTCAGGATTTGCTGAAGAACAAATGCGCACACATCACAGAGAATGCTTCCGAGCATGCACCAGGGATGCACCTGGACCTGCCCTCTGAACACGCATGCTCATGTTCCCCCCTCTCCCACCCGGCCTCTCTCTGGCGGGGGCGGGGACGTATCCTCCAACCCACGAGGACAGCACTGTGGGGCACTAGCGAGTGCCCGGCTTGGGGCGCACCCCCTGCCCTTGCCTGGCACCTGCCCTCTTGGGCCTCAGTTCTGTTCTGTGTCCCCCGCAGAATAGCAGACAGGCAGCTGTGTCTGAGGGTACAGTTAAGAAAGAAGCCACACTGAATTTCAGAGTACACCTATAATTACAGACTGGACGTGGTCCCGTTCTCTTTGGAGCTGACACCCAGTGAGACTACTTGGAGACGGAGCCTCCAGGGAAGTGACTGGGGTAAGATGGGCTCAGCCCCATCACCACCAGAAAGAGGCGTCCATGGCAGGGACAGCTCGGTCACTCTGACTGCACCCCCACCGAACCAAAGGGCAGGCACCTGCAGCGGCCACATCCCGCTGCCGGCAAAGCACCAGCAGGGGGTCTTCTTCCACCTCCACCCCACCCCGCTGAGCTCTGCCCGTGTGGAGCGCCACGCCGGGGAGGCAACACCCGGACCAGGCCACCCCTCCTTGCCAAGCAGAGGCTGCTTCGGTCAGTAGGAAGCAGGAGCTTGTCTGCTACTGACACGTTCGCCTACACGTGTACCCGACAGGCCATGGCCCCACTACCCCACAGAGCCCCACACCACACAGGCACCCAGGGGAAGAAATAACAGCAGGGGCAGCCGGTGTCTCTCGCACCTCAGCGGCAGGGGCTACTAACACCTGCCATCCCAGCACTTGGAAGGCTGAGGCAGGAGGGTCCACTTGAACCCACGAGTTTGAGACCAGCCTGGGCCACAGAGCAAGACTGCCCTGCAAACACAACAAAACAAAAAATGAAAAACGAACAAAAAGAACAGTGACGGGGAACACGAAGATGTTATTTTGCTTCAGGGGAAAATTTAAAGATAGCTTTGCCAGTTCCAGTTGCACATAATTGATGTCCCCATGAAAGAGACAGATAATACCTTTCGAGAACTGGCTTCGGGCGCACAGGACTGAAATTACACTCAGACCAAAGTGGACAACCACACGTGGGAAACAGACGGCACGACCTTCCAGAGTGACCTGCCCGGTGTGACAGCCCCGGGTTGGGGCTGGACGGCTGTGGGCACAGGAGGACTTTGCCGTGGAGTCCCAGGTTCCAGGAGCACGCAGATTGGGCTTCTTCAGCCACGCGCAAGTGGCACCCCTCACCTCAAAAATTCAAGCTCGGCCTCAGGTGGGGAGAAGAAACCACGAGACACACATCTGATGCAGGACGCACCCTCGGAACACGTGGAGGGCCCTCCGTGCTCAGTAAGAGCGAACACGCCATAAAGCACTGGCGGAGGGTCAGAGACTGGGGAGACTGACAAGATGTGTGTGAGGGCTGCTCACTGGGACGGACACACACCATCACAGATGGCTGAAGAAGGGACCAAACCAGAAGGACGAGGCTGAGGCTGGCAGAACGCCTAAGACCTCACAGTGCCACTCTGGGTGCACACGCAAGCGACACGAAAACACGTGTCCACACGAGACTCTGTCTGGAGGGGTCAAGAGCAGCCTCACACACAGGCACACGCGTGTCCTGCAGTGGTGCTGGACACACGGCCCGTGTCCGCCGCAGGACAGGATTCTGCTCAGCGGCAGGGACGGGAGTCCGCTGCGCCCGCTGCAACACGGGAGGGAGGCCGGTGGCCCCGGTGCCGTGAGAACCGAGCCTGACTCGGAGCTGCCGCTGCAGGGCTCGGGTTGCAGGGAGGACACGGATCAGCACTTGCCGGGTGGGCAGAGGCAAGCGCGCAGGCCACATCCGGGTGAGAAGTGCGGACTGGCTGGGGTGACAGTTACACACCCAAGGGTGTTTCTCAAGACTCACAGAACAGCAGGCCAAGACAGGTGAGTTCTACTGTGATGTAGGCTGTGCTCCCATGAAGCCGATCTTAAGACAAAGTGTTCTATCACCTGCACACCCGTGTTCGCAGCAGCATTACTCACAACGGCCCAGAGGCAGGCGGAACTAACCAAGTGTCTGTGACAGATAGATGGGTAAGGACAATGTGGTGAGTTTGTATAATGGAATATTATTCAACCCTAAAAAGGAAGGAAACTCTAATACCCACTGGGATGTGGATGAACCCTGAAGACACAGTCAGTGAATAAGCCAGTGACAAAGAGACAAATCCTTAGGGACCTTCCATGGAGTCCTAGAGCAGCCAGATCCACAGAGACTGCAGAACAGTGGTGGCCAGGGGCTCAGGATGGGGACAGGGCATGAAGTGTCCGTCCAGAGACAGAATGTGTTTGAGGCCACTGAGTGGAACACTTGAAATGTGTTAAGATGGTGAATTTAATTGCAAGTGTATTTTGCCATAATTTAAAAACATTAAATGCAAGTAAAAAGGACATTTTCAGAAAATCTTTTTTTAAATAAAGTTCTCAGAAATCTGCAAGCCTGCCCTCTTCATTTGGAGATGGGGAAACTGAGGCTCACTGACAGGGAAAACTTGTACACAAACATGGGAAGCAAGGGCAGAAATCGGGTTTCCCATCTTATTACCCAAAGCTGTCTTCCCAGAAATCAGGCCTCCAAGTAAGGAGCCAGCTGCTCCCCAACCTAAGCCCAAACCTGCCTCAGCGGTCACCTAAGGCAGAAGCACCTGCCAGGATCACTAGCGTAAACTCATGAGGCTAGACTCGGGACGGTGACGCGCATGGCCGAGGCACTCAGGGTGCACCCCACAGTCACACCTCACAGACCCGCAAGCTGCGAGGTGGTTTGTACATTTTGGGCACGAGTGAGGGGGGCTCACCTTGTTCCTTCCCATTGCACGTGACTCCATTTTCCACGGCGCCCTCCCCGTCCGAGCTGGGTCTCTCTGAAGACAGCTTCTGCAAGGACACAAAGGGCACAGTTACGTCCATGGGGCCACATGCCCTGATGGCGAGGGATGGACTAGTGGAGTCACCTGGAGAGTGAGGGGACATGGGTGAAGTCACGGCATTATGCAGAGGGGGCTTCACTCCTCCACAGCTGCTGGGGAGATTGCTTCCAAAGCTTCAAAAACACCCCAAACCAAGAAAAACAACTCTCTCAGCCCAAGAAAATACACTCAGAGTGTTCACAGGGAGGGTACAAAAAGGCAAAGTGTTAGATACGAGCTGATAGACAGAGGGCTCGAGGGAACAGGAAGAGGGCAAAGGGGAGGGGAACGGCAATCCAGAGGAATAATGATATCTTAAAAATAAGAACCTAATAACCCAAACTTAAAACAGTGACACGTACACTAGGCACTATAGTAACTTGATGTAGTTGTGACTTAATGCTGTATTTATGTGGTTGTTTACATCGCTCACTGTCAGAAGCAAAAGGCACAATGTACTGTGGTCTTGTGTAATGGCCTGTAAGTTTGTGTAATTTTGGATAAATTTTAATAAAAATCTATTAAAAAAAAAAGAATTTTCACAGGGAGAAACAAGTCACTGCCCAAACTTCAAGGAGACTGGGACCCTCATGACCACTTCCACCCAGTGTCTGGATTTAATGAGGACTCTGCGTCAGCATCCAACTGAGATGCGGGGTTTGTGGTCAGGTCCCTCCACTCCCACTCCAGAGCTAGTGGAGTCACAGGGGCAGGAACAGCCTCCAGAATGCACCCTGATCCTTCCTGGGATGGCCCGAGGCACACAGATGGGAGCCAGACACAAAGACACCTGTGCGTGATTCAGTGACACAGGGACACAAGGCAGGGCCAGGCAGGGCTGGTGGAGCAGGGAGACTGGTGCCTGTGACCCTACGAGAGCCACAGTCAAAGAACCAGGGTGTGGGGCGCCTGTTCCACATGGGACTGCCCAGCCTCGTTACTAGGGGCGCCTGTTCCGCATGGGGCTGCCCAGCCTCGTTACTAGGGGCGCCTGTTCCGCATGGGGCTGCCCAGCCTCGTTACT
>PVJO010027896.1:0-19001 GCA_004026905.1 Hystrix cristata
GAACGGGACCAAAAAGAAATTTTGATGGCTAGGGATTGGAGGCAAATTAAGGAATTGTTATCAGGATAGTGGGAAGTGGAATGTATACCTCTGAAAGCCAAGCACCTGTGCTGACACAAATAGTGCAATCTCTATACACACCTATTACTCACCTGGTTTCCATTCAAGACCAGCTGGACAGAGATGTCACCAAAGAGCCCAGTGTCTGATTTTGCTTCTCAATCATCAGAGGACAGCATGGCTGGATCATTTTCTTCCATTGCTTTCTTCTTGGCCATACCTGGATTTTATAAGCTTACCCCAGTCAAAGACTGGATCAGCATTCCTATTTCATTTATAGAGAATTTGTTGTAGCCTAAGAACTGTGTCCTACAAACATTGGGGAAAGTAAAGTTAAGCAGGAAGCAAAGGCTTTCAGGAATCTCCTGCTTTGTTCAGACTTGGGATGTTAGTTGGCTATTTTAGTCGTCATTTTTGGTAGTCATTTAAGATAATATTTGACTGGACTCCAGGAAGTTATTGGATTTTATATAAATGAAAGAAAGATACCATTCCTGGGGATGAGTCATTTATATTGGGATTTTTTTTTCATCTATTACTGAATAATGCAAAGTTACTTTTGTATTTTTAGCCTTTCATTATCTTATACTATTTAAACACCTTTTGAATGGTATATTATTAACAAGCCTATGTCCGAAGTGAATTCTTACTGATTTGTAATTTATAAATTACAAAGAAAATGCTGCATGGACCACCAAGAGAGGAGTGATAGGAGTGACCATAACCCTCTCAGTGAGGAGCTAAACATACTCTACATCTGCTATAGGTCTTTAGATGGATCTGTGAGTGGCTGCTATGTGCAGCCTACAGGCAGGGCAGGCCTGGCTAATGACCGGGAATGATGAAGAGTCTGTGAAGACAGCATCACTGACTCCCCTTGAAAACAAGAGCCATCCTTAATAACAATGAAAACTTCAAATGCAAAGACACTTTATTAGGTGAAAAAAATTCCTTTAGGCTGAAAAGAGTTGTCTATAGCAGCCTTATGCATCTAGCTTCTTACTACCTAATTTGTAGCACTGAAAGGAGAAGCCCAGGTAGTGTCGAAGGGCAATCTCAGTATTTGTGGGACATCAGTTACTCACTATGTCAAGCTAGACATTTGCAGCATCAGAGAATCAATTCCAGCTATAACAAGGTGGCATGTAGAGGTATCTGAACAATAAGAATAATTTACTCATGGGCCTATGTAATTGATTTTCAAAGACCTTTTCCTAGAGGTATGATATCAAACAGATTATCGACTCCTGGGATGTTATCAGTTTTTGTTGTTAGTTTGTTTTAAACTTTCAGAATATATGGGAGCTGTTATATCTCACCTCTGACCAATTGCCTGAACAAAAGCTTTCTAAAGAGGAGGAAGTCATAAATCTGCATCTTTCTGTTGTGTGATTGTGTTAATTGGTGTCAGGTCCTGGCCTTACAGCCCTCTTGTTTTTATGTGGGACTTGCATTGTGTGCTTTGAACTCCTGATACACACTCACAGAAAACCTCTGAGCTGTCTCAGGCAAGAAAGTGAGTAACAGAAAATAAAACTGGTAGCTAGATCTGTTCACTATTATCTGTTATCATCACCTAGATCCAGCCTCCGAGGAAGGATTTGTATCTGAGAAGTCCTCTAAAGTCATAGTGGCAATTAATAATGTCCACACCTAAATCAGAATTCCTACTGTGGCTCTTGCTGGTAATATAAGATTCTTCCTGCTTCTTTCATAAATTAGTTGATAACTGTCTCTGCTTCTGTTTGAATGAAAGGATTTTAATTACACAATGCACAGGAGCACAAAGCTTCATCTCTCGGGCAGCAGACAATGGAGGCTCGTGATAAAAGCACATTAAACCTTCATTGAGGTTGTTTACACATTTGTAAGGGTGGCTGTGGTGTCTCTGATAGCAGGGACAATAAATCAAAACTGTAGGATGTTCTTTTCATTAGCCAATGATTTTATAGCCTGTGGTGGCTTTTTAACTATCCATGTGTAAAATGGAGTGATATAATTTGTAATTACTGGAAATAACTAGTTTTAATTCCCCCAACAGGTATTTAGGGCTTTCGTACGATTAAGAAGATTCAAGTCATGCTCGGAGAGTCCCCTATTAGCAAGCACAATCTACTGTGTATGCTGGGAGCATCCATAGCCTTTTTTTCAGGCCTCTGCTGGAAGTTGCTATATTAGTCACTCTCCTGTCTGTGAGACAAAATACCTGATACCCTGAAACTTCAAGGAGGAGAGGTTTATTTTGCTTCACAGCTTTATAGGCTTCAGTCCTTGGTCAGCTGATTTCAAGCCAGAAACAGCATGGTGGTGGAAGCGGGTAGCATAGGAAAACCACTCACCTTGTGGCAGCCAGGAAATTGGGGTGGGGGATATGGTCAAGAATATACCCTTCCAAGTCATGTCCCCGGTGACCCACCTCCAACCAGGCCCCACCACCTAACAATTACAGTGCACTCATTAATCAGTGGATCAAACCACTGATGAGAATAGCTCCTCCACGATCCAGTCACCTTCCGAAAGCCTCTTATCTGAACAGTGAGACTTTTAGGGAACATTTTCTATGTAAACCGTAACAGCTGCCCTACTACATAACTCAGAGTATGGCCACCTTTGTGGTAGGGTTGATCACAACCAGATGACAAAAAGAAAAGCTGCCTGTCTCCTGGGGAAATGATGGAGTGGGAGGAAGTGGTTGGCCAATGCCTTTCGTCTCTGAGAAGAAGTGTAGAGGGAGGAGGCTGGGAAAGCAAGGATCATCTGTGTTCTCATGTTATAGCTCCACCATGTACCAGCTGTGTGGACTTGGTCTTGTTACTTAATCTCTCCCAGCCTGCTTTATCATCTGTAAAACTCAAGTTGTAGCTTCTGCTTTGGTCAGATGGATGAGGTAATATCTGTGACATGCTGTGCACAGTTCTTGGTTCAGTGACTCTAGATTCCTATCTTTGTTGCCTCATCTGCAGCCTTGGCCAGACAGTGGCCTGACTTTTTCTGATCTCTTCCAAGAGAACTGCATGACAAATCAAGGATATCGTGGCCTCTTTGGAGATCTCAAATATCTTCTTTTTACTTGTAGCAGGAGTCTTTCACACACACACGCACACACACACACATACTCTAAAAAAAACTGACTTTATGTAATGGCAGGCAGTCCTAAAATCCTAAAATCCTAAAGCAAAAATCTCATTCATAGGTGGATCTTGGATAGGACAGTGCTTCTCCCTCTCCCAGCTCTTGCAGTATTACCACCACATCAGGAAACAGCTGTCATTTGCCTTGTTTGCCATCAATTGTTGGTGTGTTTCAGACTGACATTTCAATCTGTGTGTTATCTTTTCATCAGAGCCAATGGCAACAGGTTGACTACTGAAACTCTAGACATGGTAGGGTCAGAGAGACCTTTTATATTTATTCTGATAAAAATATGATTAATTCTGCTTTGAGCTTGCCTTGTGTGATTATTATTACAGTCTTATGATTCTATGAATATGTAGAACATGTTAAGTATTAGTGCCAATATTTAAATATAACTCTATATAACAATACATAATAGTGATTAATACTAGTATATTGCGTGTTATACTAGCATCTCTATTTGCTTAGCATTCCAAGTAGCAGGATTTATGTACATTGTTTAAAATCTTCACATCTATGCAAGATAGGAATTGTCCCAATGTTACCGACATAGGAAGTGAGTAAGACTTAGAGAGATTTAGCATCTCTTTCAGAACCACATCAGTACTAATTAGCAAAATCAAAACTCAAATACAGTCTGGTCTGAACCCAAAACCCAAGCAGTTTTCCCAACATCTTACTGCATGTGTATCGAGCAGTGGACCACACTCTAATTAAAAATTTGCTGTGCATGGAATAACAGTGTGCAGCAGTTTGTAACTGAGTTTAAAAAGTAGTTGCTATTTTAGTCTCCATTAATGCTGTAAATGTGCCAAACAAGTGTCACTTTCATGTGGGCAAATTTTAAATACTCCATGAAGTAGATTTACAAGGAGATACTTAATTTACTACCGTTCGTTTATGAGTGCTCTTGTGTTAGGTGAATCACTTAGGGCAGTTTATTTTCAGTGTTACACAAAGAGTGGATTAATAAAATACAAACAAGAATTTCCAGCAGATTCTTCTGGCACAGAGAGGACAGCAGATCATGAGTGCTGGGAGAGTTAGCCTTTGAACTCAAAGAATCCTGATTCCCATCCAAAACCCTGATGCTGAGATCACCCACCGGCTTCTAAGTCATCAGTCTTCTTAATGACTATGAAACTTTCTCGTTAAGGTCTGAATTGAACCTTATTTACTACAGGAGTGCTTGTCCCCAAAATGCTTTCACTATTACTTTGGGCCGGAAAACTTGGAGTCATCCTTGATACCTTTATCTCACATTCCATAGCTAATCCACCCAGAAACCCTTGTATATAAAAATTATAAATACTTCTTGCCACTTCCACAGTTATACTTTGGTCTCAGCCACTATAACTTCTTTTTAGATTTTTGTAACAGGCTCCAAATTGGTCTCTTTGTTTCATCTCAGGCCTTGTGGTCTATTCTTAATACAATAGCAAGAATGATCCTTTACAACTTTACCCAGCAAGTTACTCCAATGATCGATCACAACTTTCCCTTGGCTCTTCATCTCTCTCAGGGCAAAAACTCATATGCCCCTGACGACCTAACTCCCCTCCTTTCTGACCTTCTCTGCCTCCAATCTTCCTTCCCACTTCACCTGCCTGCTCCTTGCTGTTCTTTGAGTGCCCTAGGAACCTCCACCTTAGTGCCTTTGCATCGGTTGCTTCTTCTGCCTGGAAGATTCTTCCCCAAATATCTGCTTAGTTAATGATCTCATCTCTTTCAAGCTTTGTCTCAGATATCACCTTCTCAAGTGAGGTTAACTCTCCTCTTATTCAATATTGTAACCTGCCCTCTTGTCCTTCTCTAATATCTGTTTTTTACATAGAGGCATCAATTTATGTATTATATCCATTATCTGACTCTCCCTAGTAGGATTTTAGGCTACCTGAGAGTAATCACATAAGTTTTATTTACTGTTCTATCTCAGGGGCCTACAGAAATATAATCCTTACAACAATTCTATGGTATTTTTCATCATGGCATGTTAAAACAAAACAAAACAAAATTCCTCTATGCACCTGATGAAATTTTCAAATATTTCTAATATTAAGTTTTAACAAGATTTGGAAATATGGCCAACCCCTCCCCCATCCCGTATTTTACAGTATTTTAGGGAATACAGTGTTTTAGGGAATAAAGTAAGTACAGCATTTTGTAGGGTAGTTGGGCTGTTTGGTCACTTATTAAAAAAGGCATGCCTTTTGAGCTAGCAATTCCATTCCTAGAAAACTCTGCTTTGTAAATACTAGCACATATGCATTAAATATATTCTTAATGGATCAGTGAAGTATTGTTTCTAACAGGGAATAAAATGGAACAACTTAAATGTTGCCATACTGTTCATGGACCAAGAGTAAGACAGGGATTAAATTTGGTGGTTCTCTTGTCTTAAATTGTTAGAAAATTTGCCTAAGAGTTGGAAATGGCCTAAAGAGATTACTGGGAGTTCTTTCAATGGAGTATAGGTATTATTTAGTGAATTCTATGAATTACTTTATTTCATAAGTACCTTTATTTTCCTATCAAATAAGTCATTTTATAATTCTGAAAGGATAGAAGTTGCAGAAAAATGAATATTAATAGAAATGATTCCTTTCTATAAGAATGCAAAGGAATTATGTATTATTTACCCAGACTTCTACTTTATAGAAAAAGGTAACTTCAGGGGCTGGGGATTTAGCTCAGTGGTTAGGTTGCTTGCTTAGCAAGCACAAGGCCCTGAGTTCAAAAAAAAAAGAAAGAAAGAAAAAGATAACTTCAGGTGTTATATTTGAGTACCCCGTGTAATTTTGCACTTGTTAACGAATTTACTCTTTAAATTTATTTACACTTTCAGTTTTTCACACCAGAGAAAATAATACTATGGTATTCACTTAAGAGTATGGTTTCAAAATGCATCCATTTACCTAGAAAAAAATGTATTATATTGGGAAAGGGAAGAAATTTTTCAAATGGGAAGGGGAACAAGGAGGGGGAGGGGGAAAGGAACGAAGGGACAAGAAAAAACAACTGTAGAAGGAAAAAAATGGAAACATGGCTTTTTTAAATAAGGAGAGGAGGGGCTGGGGGTTTAGCTCAGTGGTTAGAGTGCTTGCCTAGCAAGCACCAGGCCCTGAGTTTGATCCCTGGCACCAATAAATAAATAAACAAATAAGGAGCGGAGGAGGGGCTGAAGGGAGGGGAGGGGAATGGGAAAAAAAGAAGCAGCAAGATATGTCATGTACAGGTACAAATTCCCTATGATGAATGTTATCATTCTATATATCTAAAATGTACCACTAAAATAAAATTTTTAAAAAATGTATTTTACCATTACTAATCATTCATATTTAATGTATATATATTATATATGAATATATAGTATTTATACATATATAGTATATATTTTATATATAGTATATATTATATATGTATAGTGTATAATATGTTTATGAGTCATTTGTATGATTCATCTGTTTCATATTATGTATGATCATGCATATATGTGAATTATACATATGTATATATAATTTATGAATTAAAATTATTTCATATGGTCATTTTATATATTCATGACACAACTGTACTTTTTTGAAAATTACATATCAGCATAATATTATAATAGTTGCTTGTATATAAGTTTTTTATTGCATGGTTGCTGTGGCCTTACCATCTGTTCCTATTCAAAATAAACATGAACTTTATGATGCCCTGGATAAAAATAATGTTTTATTTAGCGACACTATTGCATTTTCTTTTGGGACAATTATGAGGCTCTCTCTCTTGTGTATGAAAACAAGATAAGTCAGAAAATAATTCCTGGAAGTCCTATGTTGTCTTATCCCAAGTTTCTTCAAAACAGATCCAAGATGAAATTTACCTACTGGAGAAGGTATTACAATACCAAAAATCTGAAGCATTGCAGTGAACTCATTTAAAAAATGAAACAAACAAAACCCTTCAACTCTGGTGAAAATTAACATATTAGAAATAGTCCTTTAAGGACTTTAAAAAAAATCCTTATCTCTTTTTCTCTTTGCCAAGATGTAGTGCTTTATAGGTATTAAATTTCAACAAAATAAGAGAGGAGAGTGGTGTCCTGTTCTAATCCATTTTGCCACATGGGGTTGCCAACACTGGCTCTTTGTTGAGGCAAACGTGAGGGCACGATAGTTAGATTTTGTATGCAATCAGCTCCTTCTTCTTGGCATCTAAGCAATGTCTCAGAGACAGAAAAAAGATCAAGGTGCTTCAGAAAGGAAGTAATCAGAAGAGAGAACTCATCTGTAGATTTTGGTGAAGTACCACTTAGTTCTTCTCTTCTTAGAATCAGTTAATCACCTTATAAAATGCCGAAATCATCAGAGCTTGAGCTGAAACAGCGAATTCAATTTTTTCTCTCCTTTAAATGTCTCCTTTTCAGTTATACATTATTTTATGAAAAATTGATGTCTTACTAGTCAACATGATGAATGTTGGACATGCAGGGAATAGTTTAAGGAGTTTGTTTTAACAGTTATGCATTTAAATTGTCCCATTATAGTGGACATGTTTCTGCTGCCAACAGAAAATCAGTTCTTAAAAGTCCAGTTCTCCTAGAATTTTTTTGCTGCTCTCAATCATTTTGATAGCGATCCTGATAAATTCATGAATTAAAATTATTTCATCCAAATGTTAGATTTCAAGGTGGTAGGTCAGGGCCTCCTTTTCTTTTATTGCTGGGCTTTCATACATAGTACTGAAGATATTCAGAGTATAAAAATATAATGTATTCTATAAGAAAAATATCTAGATATTGAGGCTCAGTGGGGCATTTTCCTGAAAGCAATTAGGTTGTGCAGTGTATCTATATAAAAACCATTTCTGCAACTTAACACACTTATTCAAGTCCAGTGCTTAGGTCAAGGTCTAAGCCATAGAACTTGCTAGCAGTAGATACATAATAAATATTTATTAAATTAATAAATACATAAAAACATCATCCATATTCTACTTCATGAGTGGAAAAAAACAAAGACAAAAATTTTCCCTTTGCCTTTCTTTCTCTATTTACTCCCAAATCATCAATTTATAGAATAACGTACCTGGATCTTAAGAGCCACTGAAGCCAATTTCTATATTTTATGAATGGAGCAACCAAGGCCTAGAGTCTCGAAGTGGCTTGCCAGTAGCTTCACAGAAAACTAACAATATGGCAGCCAGATGGCTAAACCCATGCTTTACAGCTGTAAACAGTGACACTCATTGTGCTAGACCTTTGTATGTGTCCCCTTAGTACTAATAAAGGATAAAATGAGACTCTGGCAGCCTGGCCAGGACTTATGGCTTTCTCCATCTGGGAAAAGGAAAAAAATGCATTAGAAGACTTTTTAAGGAAATGCCTGTACCTTTGGAAGCACCTCAAACCTGGCAAGTGTGTCCTTGGCTGCCTGTCATAAACTCTTGCCTATTTCATTTCATAGCAAGCAGAGTGACTTCTGATGCCTCAAAAAAGATGTGTTAGTGGCAGTGCAGTCAAACCATAATCCAACGTACTGTTCTAATGAAGTCATGTAAGCATGGCTGGGATTTAAGAAAATGTCCTTGCCAGAACTCTTAAGGTAATCTGTGATTACAACAAATGAGTAAAGGCCTTGAGAGGCACAGTAAAGGTTCCAGTAAGTCAGGGTTGCCATGGAGGAATTTCAGTTTCGAGAATGAACTATCACTGTTTGGTTCTTTCAAATAGTAAGTTTGAAAAAGCCATCATTACAGTAGAGTAGTGGCAAAAATTTATGACTGAATGCAGGAAGAATGAGAGAACTGGCTGTGATGATGGTGGTTTAGGTAAGTGATTTGAGTTCAGAGGTTGAGGAAATGCAGAAGAATGAAAGAATTTGAGAGGAGTTTTGGAATGAAATAGTCAGGACTTGATAATTGATTGAATGTGGTAAAGTGGGGACTATGAGTTCAGGAGACTCCAAGATGACTCTAAGGTTTCTGGCTTGGTGGGCAGATATGTCATTAAGAAGAATGAATGGGTCTGGAGAATGCACAGCTATAGTGGGGAATATGTTGAGGTCCTATTCATGTTGAGTTTGAGTGCCTTAAATCGCCCAAGTGGAAATGTTCCATAGATGGTCACATGAGCTGTCTGGAATTTAGACGTGTGGAGGATTATTCAAACAAGTGTGGGCAATATGCCCAAGCTATAGGCATGTCCAGAGAGTATATTCCTTCTCTAACCTCACGTCCTAGTGTCTATCCAAAGCCCCCAACCTACTCCAGCTATACTGGGTTCTTTGTTGTGGTTCCAACTCATCAGGGACACTCCAGCCTCATGATCTTTGCAGTGATTTTTCTCTCTATCTGGCAAGATCTTCTTCCCAAATCTGCATGGCTAAGTCCATTACCTTTTTCAAGGCTTTGCTCAAATTTATGCTTCTCAGTGTGCTCTCACCAAGACCACACTATTTAGAATAATGATTCCAGTCCCATCCCTGGCACATTACTGATCTTCTTTTACTTGCTGAATTTGTTCTTTATTCCATAATTCTCATCATCTTGTATCATACAGTAATATGTATTTATTCATTATATGTATCCCATGTTATATCGTTCTTGCTGCAAGAATAGAAGTTCTACAGGATAAGGATATTTGAACAAATATAACTAATATAACTGCCCAGAACAGTACTTGGTACACAGTGGGCACTCAGTAAATATTTATTGGCCGAATGAGTATTTGCTTAAGTGCCACTTTTACAGACTTACTGAAACACTAGAATATCTTTATAGAAGCTCCTATTCTCATCCCTCCCCATACCATCCAATGCAACAAAATTTTAGAATACTGATTCTCACTCTGATGAACACAAGACTTTCCTGGGGATCTTGTTAAAATTAAGATTATGACTCAGTCAGTGAATTCAAGGCTGGAGATTCTGCATTTTTATCAAATATCAAATACATGCCAATACTACATGCATGTGTGGACCATATTTTGATAGCAAGGATTTAAAAAGACACCCAACTACTGGTTAAAACTTGCCAAAAGTTACAGACATCTTTCTATTCAGTAGGATCTTGTCATTTCTGTAAAACCACAGTAACATAATAGAAACCTAAGAACCAGGTAACAGTATACCTAAGATAATTAAGTACCAGAAGCAACGATGGACACAAATTCGGGAATGAGGGAGGTTACTGTGGCCTAAATTGCTAAGCACAAGAGGTTTGAGATGGGTATGAAGACAGGAAAGTATTTGAATAGGTAGTGGTAGGGAGTGCATTTAGTAAAAGAGAGTACTGTGCCTTTGATGATTGGTTGGAAGGCAACTGATTAAAAAGTGTTTGGTTTAATTCCTATCAAAGAACAGAGTAGTGTATCGAGCAATTAGAATATCCACTAAGTAGTATCTAAAATAAATTAATACCTATAACATGGCAGGTATTTTTTGTGTGTTTTCCTAAACTTCCTATCAACATGTAAAATAATATTGTTATCTCCTTTTAACAATGGAGAAAATTGTAGCTCAGACAGGTTAAATGACTGGACTCTGAGTACACACCTAATGATTGATATTCAACATGGATCTGTTCAGTTTCAATGCTCTTTCTCTTTCTACTCAAGTATCATCCCTTTCAGAAATGAGTAAATCTTAACTCGGAGGGCCTTGGCCTGCCAGAAGTTCCCAGGTTCCTCCAGCCTCTTGGTAATTTAGAGTGATAGATGACTTCTTTAGCTTTCACTTCTCATCTTTCTTTTTTTATTAACTCCACTTTCATTTGGGGTTTCTGCATATAATATCCATCTCTTGAACACAAGTGATGATAACAGGTTCTGGATTTCTAGGTCTTCTCCACCTTTTCTTAGCTCTGTCTTTGGGCCTTCTCTAAAGCTTGATAGTCTCATTTATTAAATGAATATAATAATCTCATAATAGATCTGTTGTAAGGATTAGAAGGGATTATGTATGCAAATTTTCTAATCCTGTACCTGACATATAGTAAGAACTCAGTAAATAACACATTCTACAGTATTTCATTTGCCCTTTATCTGCATCTCCATGAACACTGAGAAACTTGAAGGGATGAAATGTAAGATACTCATTCTCTTATCTCTATACCAATAACAAATAAATACATAACTTTGTAATAATAGATAATAAATAAACGGACTATAATTCCACTGAGTTCAGTGGGTATCCAGATTTTTAGTACATGCTGACTTTGCATTTAGTAGGTAAGTGATGTGCAGAGTTGAAAATACACTAACCCTGACTTTGAGAGATTTGGACTAAATAGAATGTTGTTTTAAACAGTGGTGAATGATATCTAATTATTGAGCTGAACAATTTTAGACAATAATGAAAGTTGTCACCATTCTTTCCCTTCTTATTATAATGCCTGGGGTATAACGTCATGTAATCATCACACCAATCCTGAATGGTAGGTACTCTCTTATCCACATTAAACAGAAAAATAAATATATTCCAGATTAAGTTACTTGTTCAAGTACAACCAGCTAAAAGCTTCTAGAACCAGTGCTCAAATTCAGGGAAATATGATCCAGATATTTATAATCTTTTAATCTTCCTGTCTGCACACTTTGTGAGCTACTTACAGAACGTACCCTCCAAATCTGAACACTTATGAATATGAGACCCTGTATCTGCTACCTTAGCTAATATTCCTACACTGAGCAGTGTTGGAAGACCGGCCAGTGACTCTCAAACTGACAAGTCATTTACAAGGGTAAAGATAGCAGAGCCCATCTATTATAGCCACTTTTTTAGTGGGCAGACAAGACATAGGAATAACTAAAAAGTCTCTGAGTGCAAACTGGAGAGGATTAAGCATATATCTACTATATTAATAAGAATATGAATGATTCATAGTTCAGCTGCAGAACATACATGTTAAAGAGTATCAGTTAGAAATTAACAGGTCAAAATTATGTTGATGCACCATTAGATCATGAAAGATTAAATAATCTAAAAATAAATAAGAAACACCCTCT
Source organism: Hystrix cristata (assembly GCA_004026905.1). Lineage (NCBI taxonomy): Eukaryota > Metazoa > Chordata > Mammalia > Rodentia > Hystricidae > Hystrix > Hystrix cristata. The sequence continues at coordinate 12,185 of PVJO010027896.1, forward strand.
AAAAGTTACTTATAAGAAACTCTTAATTCATTATTAATTTGAAGCTTATGAAGTCACGTGTCATTTATTCATAACAATAAAGTGAAACACCTATATATCGGAGTCAGTTCTCAAACCATTACCCATACTCTCGTGGCTTGATACTAGATCACATGTCATACGTTGACAGTTACTCTCCTGAAACCTTACATCAAGTCTATTTATTAAGGTTCATTACGGTCTGTGTTCACTGACCCAAAATTCACTTTGTAAAGCTCATGTTCTTTGAATCAGACACCATTCATGAAGCATGAAGACCAAGACTGTGATGCATTTTATTATAGGGAAATGGATTATAATAATTGACAAGAGCCCAGACCTGAAATGAAAGAAAAGAGCAAAATTAGGGCAAAAAGTAAAGCCACTTATTATTACTACAACTATCCATACATTGTCAAAAGTAATGATTACCAAATTCTTAATATATACTAGGGATTGTGCTAACAGATTTGTATATATTAGCTTGTTTATACCTCAGACCAAACTAAGCCAAGGAGGTAGTTGTGGTTATCCATTGCCTGTTTAAAGCTGAGGACTGAGCTTTAGGAAGGATAAGCAACTTCTCTCAAGATCACTTAGCTAAAAAGTGGCTATAGCAGATTTTGAATCCAAAACCCATGTTTTTAACCACCTCTTAGTTACTTTTTCTCGTTACTGAGGCAAAACACCCAACACCCAAAGTTAAAGGAGGAAAGATTTATTTAGCTCAGTTTACAGAGATTTCAGTCCATAGTTGGCTGACTCCAAGGAAAGGTGGCATGGCAGAGGGGCATCTTGGAGGAGGAAACAGTTCATGGCCACAGAAGGCAGCAAAGTAGAGAAGAAGCAACAGCAGGCCTGCCTTCTTTCTGTCCCTTTGTGTTCACCTAGGCTACCCACCTTTCAGGTGGTGCCACCCACACCTAGATGGGCCTTCCCATTATTCACACCCAGAAGTGTGGCAAACCAATCAGTGGACTAATTTAGTAATCATACATCCTTAATCCCTAGCATCACACACTTAATCCGAGCATCACTCCTACCATAGATCCGGCTACCTCTGAAAAGCCCCAAATATGACTGCATTAGACTTTGGTGGGGGCGACATCTAAACATAAGCCATAACCGTAACACCACCTACCAATTTCATCACTGTATTTTCACTTTAATGTTCTGTCAGCTATACTCTCCAATATGCTATTTGGGATTGGACTGCCTTTCTTAATGTGAGGGTTAGAATCTAAACTGAGATAATTTTGACAATGAAAGAGTTCCATTAATAATTTTTTGGCTATTCACTGGGACTATGTCAGGCAAACAGGGACACATATATAGCAAGAATTCAAACACCATTTTGTAACTTTAGTTGGGTGGACAGTCTTAAATGGTATACCACAGACACCTGCAGGGTAACAATTATGATATATAGTGATGTGTTAAGAGACCTCTGGTACACTTGGAGAAATTTATTTTCCTGTCTTGAAAGGGACCAATCAATCATAGGGGTCCCAAATGGTGCTTTGGGGGCAATATGGAGTCAAGTTGCCCTATGAAATTTCACAGAGGCAAGAACCTTTATATCAAAGAGGAAAGGCCAGTACCTAGTTATGATGCCAGTTCCCAGTGCCCCTGGCCCAGGAGAAAAGAATATGGCAGGCATCACTGTAGCTTTTAAGTCTGTAGTCTGGGTCCAGATTGGACTAAATAAGAGAGGAGGTCTAGAGGCAAGAGAAGATTGGAGGATAAAGACACAAAGTTTGGGTGGAGAAAACCAGAGTAAAATGAGGTGGCAGAGCCAAATAGAGGCACCCTAGTGTCATGTGGATTTCTTTCAGATACAAGTATTGCTTTTTTATGGCGGTTCATTAGTTTTATTAATCTCACAAAAGAAATTTTAATTCTTTTTACTCAGATATCCTTTTAAACCATTATAATACATGTGACATTTATCTCTGGGAATGGCTGATTTCCATAGTCATTCAATAAATGTTTCTTGAGAGGCTAGCATTTCAAGAAATCTAGGAACTAGGGATGTAGGAGTGAGCATGACAAATTCTCTGATCTCATTCTTCAATATGTCTAAATGCGCTTGTGGAAAATGACACTTTAAAAATATATTTATATAAACAATCTTTCTAAATCATGATTATTTTATCTTCTCTCTAGCCTTTAGTTTCCTCAAGTACAAACTAAAGGGCACAGATCTGGATACTTCCCCAAGCCTCTTTCAGCAATAAAATCCTGAACTCTGTTGTTGCTTTCATCAGTCGATGTGAAGGACAGTGCCTTTCTGTAGTCAAATTTTCTGTTCTTAGTATTAAAAATCTAAATCCATCTCAGAGCAACACATTTGACATTTTTCCATATACAGAATATAAGTCAAAAGGTTAAATATATAAGTCAACTATAGAGCTAATCAAAAAGCATGGTTATGGAATGAACATGTAATGTACTCTTCCAGTGCTCTCTTCTGAAAGGTATTTCAGAAGCCTGACTCTGTTCTATGTGGACTTTATGTAAATCGGTACATCAAAGAAACCGTATGGTGACAGCACTATAGTTGAAGGAGAAAGTTTACTTTACTTCATATTACTCTTGAATTGGAGGTGGAAAATGACTTCAAATACTATGGCCTCTTTCCAGAATAAGAAGACAATCTCATTGTCAAGACTGATAACATTTGGCAAAGTAATGTAGTGAGGGAGAGGAAAAGAACATTAATGCTCCTATTTGTCAGCACTTGACAGCGACTTACATATACGATCCCAAGCTTACCAGACGTCTACCCCATAAGCATTGTTATTTTCCATTTTACAACGAGGAAACTAGGTATGGGAGAGAAAAGTAAGTTTTATGTGAGTAAGTAGAAAATGGCAGAGTTGAGTAGGCATTTGAGTCTAGAGCTGTGGAAAACCAGTTTCTCCCTTTTTTGGTGGGGCTACTCTAACATTTTAATGCAGTTTCAAAACCCCACATTTATACATTCAGAATTTTGATATTTGGTTTTTTCATATTTTGCCTCATAGTCATTAATATCAGCATATGGAAATGCTTCAGGTTGAAGAGAATTTCTTCAAAGTTATTATCAGATAATTCTGAGATGTGTGTTACCATTGACCTCTGTTGACTGTCTTTTCCCACATGAATTATGATTTTCTGATCGTTTGAATGATTTGAATTATGCTCTGGATATTTTGAACATTATGTTTTGAGGGTGGAGGTCTTGTTTAAATCCTGGGGGAAATGTTGACATTTGCGCTTTACCAGTAACTGACCAAATTGGGTTCAGCCATCAGTTTGCATCAGCCTTTGCTTGGTTATAGCTTCAGTGTCAGTTCTGTTTTTGCGCAGTCCTCCTTCATGTGCACTGCAAGTTGTAGATTCTGTAAATACCTAGCCCAATGCCCAGTTATGTCTCCATGCTCAAATAGCTGCTCTTCTTAAATGGCCATGCCTGTGCCCATCTAACTCGGCAAAATCGAATGATGGAAGATTAATTTGCTTTGGGAACAGACCAGGTCTCAGCCAAGTGAATTAGAAAGTAGTCGATCTGCCACTTGCATGTTCATGAAGAATGAATAGGCTGTGGATTCAGAGACTAAATTATATGTGCATCTACTATCAAACTGGGTGCTTAATAGCAACTTGACTTTGGGCAAATTACTCCAACTCTCTGAGTTTCTGTTTCTTCTTCTGTTAAGGTAAATAATATACTGCTGGTTATTTTGGAGTATTCAATGTACAAATTGAACATTGAAATAAAAATATACAACTCCCAAAGTTTAGTGCGTGGCACATAGGGATTACTCAATGAATATTTCTATTATTCTTTAATTTAAGAAAACACATACTTCGATAATAAGAAAAAACTATTAAAAACAAAGAACAACAATAATACTTTCAGTGTACATGGTACTTTTACTACGTGATCTCCCTAAAGATGCCTCCTTGGTAACCCATCTCAGTTCAAGGTGTACTTCTTCACATAATGTGTCTATCCTATTACCCTGGATAATTTTATTCACAACCTTTATTACTATTTGTAGTTATCTTATTTATCTACTTATTTAATTTCTTCTTTATTGTCTATTTTTACCCAGTGAAATGTTATCCCTATGAGGTAAGACTTCTTTTTATTCCTTCTGTGGTATTCCTGGAGCTTAGAACAGCATCTGGCCCAAAACATGCTTTTAAATACTTTTTGCTTATACTTTCTTGAATTGTTTTATTACTTTTCTAGAAGAAAATCCATAAATATTATTTGTTTACTTAATTGGATTTTTTCATTTTCTGGTCCCCCAAACATTCAATAATTCATCAACCTACCTGAATAAATTTTAAATCTGGATTGATTTCCACATTTAAAATCTTGATTTAGTATTTTTAGTGTAGAAGAATCCAATGAAAATAGGAAGCCATTAATTTTGCAACTTCTCAGCATCCAAGACACGCATATGGTATAGCTATGTGGGGCCTCTGGGAAGGACACTAAATTATGTAACAATAACAGAATACCAATAACACACCTGAGGCTACACCAGTCAGGAAGATCTGTGAGGGGCTAGAAGGAGCAGAACTCTTGCTCTGTCAAAGTAAAGCAGCCTTTAACTTTGTGAAAGCTCTATAGATTCCTGGCAAAAAGCTGCAGCTAAGCTTGATCACATTTATGAAATATAAACTCTGAGATGCTTTGGTCCAACTTCAATCAGTAATGTGGCTGAAAATGGAAGTTCCATTTCAGGCCAAGAGAGGTTCCCCCGAACTGGCTATAATGGGTGTTACATTTCAATCCCTGTGGTTTACTTCATTCAGCAGGATTTGTTCAAGACAAGTCTGGCTGATATATTCTGCTCACTAATGAGGTCTTCCTTCACAGAGCAGTTGTTCCCAACCTAGGAGCCAAGTCATTAGCAGAAGGCTCTGGAGAACATTGAGGGCTTTGGAGTCTGACTTGACAGAAGATTGGGGTTACAAGTCATCTAATTGTGAGGAGTCACTCAAATCACTGTGAATTCATAAACTCTAACATGCCATTAAAAAAAGATTTAAAAATGTTTAGTTAATTTGTTCATGATAATCATGCAAATAATACAATTCAAAAGGGCTTAAGGGGACTCCTGGGAAGATGGCTGAGTAGTAAATAGCAGCAAAGCAGCTTCTCTGAGATTCAGAATCCAGACACTGGAATATAACAACATGGGGAAGAAAAAAGGAGCAAGGTGGATCCCTGGGAACCAGGAAGGATCTGAAGAGAGAATTGGAAAGTGAAGCTACAGACCTCAATGCAGAAAAAGGAAGTGGCGAAATGCACTTTCTCCCTGATTCCTGGTTTGTGGCATGGGAGCAGCTCAAATCTAGAGAGACTCATTGAGGGCGGGTGACTCCAGAGGCCTCCAAGGAGAAACACACCAGTCGAACGGAGCAGTGGATGCTATGAGGTACAACAGCTGGTGAGTAACTCCAGTCCAAGCATTCCCTGGAGAGGGTGCTTGGCCAGATGCCATTTTGGGGAGGGGCCAGGTGAACCAACTCAAAGCAGCCATAGGTTGGCTTCATCTCAGGGCTCCCAGTGACTGGGTAAGGCACAGCTGCCGGAGACATCCAGGGGTCAGTGAGCAGAGATCAGGCTAGCAAGAGACACTCAGATTGTTGTAAGCTGAACAACTCAGGCCCCAACTCCACAACCAGAGGCCAGGATCAGCCTGAACTTCTGTGGAGTTGAAAGTACCAGAACCAGCACCCCAACCTATTCCTACTGCAGGCTTGCTGAGATTATTTAGGACACCACCCTAATCCTATTTCAAGCTTGCTGGGATCATCCATCATGGATCTGGGCTCTGTCTGCCTCCTTTGTCCGCCAGTGACATGGCCTTGAATTGGACACTACCACAAAACTGTAGACCCTAGAAGATAACCACAGGATTAAAATCATGGAGAAATCTCTTTTTTTTTTCCTTTGCTTTTTTTCCTTTTTTCTGGATTGTTTCTTTTTGTTTTTTAATGAATATGAACATTGTTTTTAGTTTTTCTTTCTTTTTTTTTTTTTTTTTTGTGGTGCCAGGGATCGAACTCAGGCCCTTGTGCTTACAAGGCAAGCACTCTAATCACTGAGCTAAATCCCCAGCCCCTAGTCTTTCATTTTGTTTAGTTCTTGTTTTTGTTTTTTCCTTCTTTCCTTTCCTCCTGTCTTCACCATTTTCCCAAAGCTTAGGTAATTTTCCTTTGTCCTTCATCCTTGCTTCTAATTTCTTTCTCTACTTTTCTTTCTTGATTTTTTTTCCTCTTATCCCTTTAAATATTTTTTTCCTCTGAGGGTAAAATCATCCTATGAAGGGATGTTTATTGTATATAATTTTCTGATTCATTTTAGATTTTGTTACATAATCATAAATCTGTACCTATGGTTAAAAGAGGCAAATTAACAGTTACCACAATTTTTAATTTTCTAGACTGTGTTTGATGCATTGTTAGTTATTATACTACTTTAACCAAGGTGATATAGTTGTTGTGATCAGTTTTTCTTCCTTATATGCCAATACCAAGACTGCCTGTGGGTCATAAACAATACCATAGTCCAGTACCAAAGAACTGGGTTGTATGCCAAACAGACAGCAACTTCTCATCCCTAATAAATTGAAGAGGCAGGGTCTTGGGACATACTCAAAATCCAAAAGCCAGCTACATCTTGAAGGCATCTCTTAAAAATAGTCATTTCCTAAGGAGGTCTTGATATTAGTAATAAAGCTACCTACCATAAGCAATTTACAAGCATCAACACAGAAAACAAACTTAAAAAAAA
>PVJO010027897.1:0-18959 GCA_004026905.1 Hystrix cristata
AAAAGGATAAACTAGAATCATTCGTATATAAATGGATGTTCCTTGAGAACATACTTTTAAGTGAAATAAATCAGACACTCATGAGTACACATCGAATTGTTTCTCTGATATGAGAAACCATAACTGTAAATAAGGACAAAGAGGTGTAATAGATATTATATAAAAGGAGGATGGTGTGCAGAGGAGAGGAGTACTAGAAAGAAAGAAGGGGAAACGCAGAAAGGCAACAGGGGAAAGAGAGGGGAAAGGGAAAATATGGAAAATGATGAATGAACCTGCTGTAAATAGGGAGGGTGGGAGCAGAGGGGAGGGGCGGGGGAGTGGGGGGAGAACCAAGATGCATCATGTATAGGTACAGAATAAATGTAATGAATGTGACCATTGTATGTAGAATGTACCAATACATGTTCTTGGTTTAAAATAAAAATAAAAAAATAAAATAAAAAACCTCTTGACATTGGTCTGTAAGAAGAGTGTCCTTTATAGGAAGGGGGCATGGTTATACTTCATAAAAGAATCTTTTTGATAGTTTCAAAAAGTCAGGAATTTGTGTTAGTTATAAACAAGTTTTTTTAATCCTATATTATCCTACGTCTGGCCAGGAGCTCTCTCAGGCCATCACTAGTTACTAATTTATGAGCTTATCATAAAGCAGGTGGTGTAAGGAAGGGGGGGTGGTCTGGAGAACACAGAGGGCAGGGAGGAGGACTCCCAGGGTGGATAAGGACTAGAGAATTTCTTACTAATCAACAGATGTCCAGGGCCTTCTAAAGTTCAGAGCTAACTCAAAAATGGAGCAGGAGTTTGAGATGACAACAGTTCAGTCATTTATATGAAAGTGGTAAGCAAAGCAGAGATGGAGACTCTGAAGGTTACGATAATTAAAAGCTTAACAGACCCACGAAGGGACGTGGCCATCGTCCAGACTTACTAAACTGAAGCATGCAAATGCTATCTCTAGTTGCCACTAGTATTGGTTACTTCTGGACTGGCAAGGGAAGACTTTTATTTTATACATTTTTGTGTTTGAATTTTTTTTATAATTCAACATACCAAAGAAGGCATTGTGAATTCTTTAGGAAACATCGTGAATTCCCTAGAGTCTGAAACAACCATTTCAATAGTGTAGGTCAGATCCCTTCTGCTTTGCCTGCCAAATAAACAACTCATTTATATAAGAGAGTAATTCAGATCTGTGTGCTGTTCAGTAGGGAAGTCATGATCCACATAGGGCTACTGAAAACATGAAATGTGGCTGACTTCACAGGATGTGTTACAATGTAAAGTACACACGATTTCGCACACACACAAAAGCAGTGTAGGATGTGGCTCAGGGGTAGAGCACTTGCCTAACATTGTGAGGCCTTACATTTGATTCCGGGCCCCCACAAAAGAATGAATCATCTCCATAGTTTTCATATTGGTTACATGCTGAATGTTGATATTTTTATATACTTGAATAAATATTACTAAAATTATATTCACTGATTTCTTTTTCCTTTTGTAAATACAGCTACCAGAAAAAAAGTTCAAGATATGGCTCACACCTGCCTCACGTTATAGTTCTACAGGACACAGCTGCTCAAAACTACCAAAACGTACGTTATACCGTGGGGTGCTCTAGCAACTCACTGCATCTGTTTTACACAACTAAAAGACTAAATCACAGGTACAATGCAACAGCAAACTGAGACTGAAAACACTGCTCTCTCAAAAGACATAGAGCCAGGCGTGATAATGCACACCTGTAATCCCTGCACTCAAGAGGATGAGGCAGGAGGATCAAAAATTCGGGGCCAGCCTGGAACACAGTGAGACACTGTCTCGAAAAACCAAACCAAACCAAAAGATAAGGAAATAGGGGGGTTGGAGATTTAGCTCAAGTGGTAGAGCGCTTGTCTACCAAGCACAAGGCCCTGAGTTCAATCCCCAGCACCCCTCAAAAGTAGGATTATAAAGTACCAAGGAAAATGAAAAATAAAACACAAGATGAATGCTGTCTGTGATAAACATAAAATAGTTTCTCTTCTCATTGTATTTAGGTTTGGGTTGTTTTTTGGTTTTGGTGTTGAGGATTGAACCCAGGGCCATGGGCACCACTGAGCTACACTGCCAGCTCCCATCATATTTGTACTTTAAGGGAATGTTTTCATTTTCACATTTCAAAGCAATGAGTATTGATCAGAAGAAGTACATTATTTACAAAAGACATATTTCAGTCAGATAGTGCTCATGTGTACAAAGACATTGGTAAGTTTTCACAACAGTTTGTCACTGTTCTTTTATAAAACAAGTACATTCCAAATGTTTCTTCCTTATCTTTCATTTGATGTTTAAATTTTTTTTGTTTTTTTTTGTTTTTTAAGGTTTTTTTGTTTGTTTGTAAGTTTATTTCTTAAATGCAGACCATCTCTGAAAGGATTTGGGAATGGAGAACAAAATGTACAAAATTCATAGTGGTAATTTTACAAAACTATATATGTGTATGTTTTGGGTTTGCTTTTTTGTTTTGTTTTGTTTTGTTTTTTGAGACAGAGTCTCGCTATGTAGCCCAGGCTGGCCTTGAACTCACAGCAATCCTCTTGCCTCAACCTCCTGAGTGCTGGGATTATGGGTGTACACCACCATACCTGGCTGCAAAAGTATATTGTTGAGTGAATTTATATGATTAAAATGAATTCTCAACTATACAAGGGAAGAGGAGTATATTAGGGGTCTACAGAGAAACAGAACTAATAAGAAAAGCTGCATAATTTAATATTAATTTACTAATCACTAATGAATTGGCTCATGTGATTATGAAAGATGTAAGTCCAGAATCTGCAGAGCCATTGTCCTAGTTTGAGTCTGAAGACCAGAAGCTGCTGTAGAACCAGAAAAGGCTAATGTCCCTGTTTGAAGGTCATGGGCAAAAAGAGCTGATTTTTCAGGTCAAAAGCCATCAGAAGGGAGAAAGCTCTCATTTGTGGTTAGGGGGATATCGGAGGGTGTTATGGTTTGTGCCTAAATTTCCCCCCAAAGCCTCATGAGTTCTTAGATGGGGCTTTTTTAGAGGTGGATGAATCTAGAGTGTGTAGTGCCAGGATTAAGGGTACGTGATTACTAAATCAATCCACTGATTGGTTTGGCACCACCCTAATCCTGGCAGCCTGGATAAGATATAAGTAGTACAAAGAAGTTCCTTAGGTTCCTTGCTTGCCTCCCCCTTGCTTACCTCGATGCCTTCTGCCTGTCTGCCATCCCACCCTGCCTTGGATCCAGCTGATTGTAGACTGAAACTTCTGCAAACTGTGAGCTAAATAAACATCTCTTCCCCTAACTTTGGGTGTCGAGTATTTTGTCTCAGCAATGAGAAAAGTAACTAAAACAAGGGGTGTCAGCTTTTGTTCTACTCAAGCCTTCAATGGATTGGATGAGACCCACAAACATTATAAAAGGCAGTCTTTACTCTGCTTTTTTAAATTTTGTCATGGTTTAGATCTAAAATGTCCCCTGAAAGTCTTGAATGTTCAGAAGTGGAGCTTTTGGAAGGTGATTGGATCATGGGGCTGCTATACTCATTAGTGGTTTAAATCCATTGATGAAGTCAGTGCTGACAGGAAATGGGTTTAAATTGGACGAGGTGGGTCTCTGGCAGGCCCTTAGAAGTTATATCTCTTGCTGGGGCTCTTCTACTCTCTCTGCTTCCTGGCTGCCATGGGTTAAGCTGCTGTCCTCTACCAGGTTCTTCTGCCATACCATTTCTGTCTTGGAGCCAGCTGACCATGGACCAAACCTTCAGAAACTGAGAAACAAAATAAATCCTTTTTTCTTTAAATTGTAGATGTCAGGTATTTTGTCCTTGCAATGGTAAAGTCAATACAAATATTAATTTCATCCAAAACTACACAAAACCCCACAATAATGTTTGACCAAATATGTGGGTACTCTGTGCCCCAGTCAACTTGACACATAAATGTAACCATCACAATGGGAAAGAAAGGCCTCCCTGGACCTTGCTAGAGGAGGGCTTGAACGCCCAGATGGTAAGAAGGCCTCCAAGTACACTATGGTCCATGCTCAGTTCACAGGATGGAAGGAACATTTGAAGTCTTATCCTTGTTTTAAAAAAAGCCAAAAATCATTAAAACTACACTGAAATAAACATTTGCAACTCTGTTTTCTAATGGCAGACATGAGATGGAAACATAACTTTTTGTGTAATCCAGGAATTTGCATGAAAACCTTAGCTAGTAAACACACTAGAGTTAATCCTGTCTTTGGCCTGGAATATCTGTTTGTGCTGGAGTTTTGGTGTGTGTAAACTTGGTGTTCTGATAATTCACATTTCAAGTCAAATAAATGAGCTGCACCGTCAAGATCTTATTTTACACGGAAGGGAATTATATTTTTTTTGCTAGGGCTGCCATAACACATTACCGCAGTGGGTGAATTAAACAACAGAAATGTGTTGTCTCGTAGTTCTTGTGGTTAGGAATTTAAAATCAAAATGTTGGTAGAGCTGGTTCCAGCTGACATCTCTTTCCACTCCCACAGTTCTCGGTGATGCTGCCCTCTCTCAAGAAAGGGCCAGAAAAAGGTCTCCAATGGAGCAGAGATCAGAGAGGGACCCAGGCCCATGGTTAACCCCTCAATTCCCAGACCTCAATAATTAGCATAGCTAGCCCTCTTGGATAGTCCCCCAAAGCAGCAGCAGTCCCAGTGTTAGCCCTGCCATTTTCATGGAGACACGTCAGCTGTCAATCAAAAGCCACTATTGCCCTGACAAATGTGGCTGTCTTGGACACCCCACATCCACTTGGGCAGATGTCTGACTTGACTGCAATGCGCTTGAATATGAATCAAGCTATAGAATTGAATTTGGACTAATCAGGCTTGACGTGCTACAGGCTCGAATTGGAACCAATCAGCTGGCTTAAATTTGGACCTATCAGTAGACTCACCTTTGGGCCAAAGGGGACTCAGATTTGGACCAATCACAGGCATGCTGCTGATACCTTTACAAGCAGTGCTCCCTTCGTGCTCCTTCAGTTGGTCTAGAAGGGCTTCTTTTGGTGTGGCGATTTCCCTGTGCTGCAGCATAGGCTGTTATCTAAATAAAGCCTCTGTTTTCCGGTTCTAAAATGTAAATCTCATGATTCATTTCTTGGGTGGTGTGGGCTCAGAAGGTCCTGATAGTCTATTCAGGATTCTGTGTGGGCAGAGTCGCTTTAAGAAGGTTTTAAACTCAAAGTGCTGCCAGCCTTGCAGAGCTCCAAAGACAAGAGTGGAGACCAGCGACATCTGGCAGTGGTGGTGATCAGCCATGGTAACTGGTACTGACTGACACACACTTTGTGGAGTCCTAGCAAGAAAATCCGACAGTCTCAGCCTGGGCCAGGTGCTCAGTAAGCTCTGGCTGAAATGTGTGCATAGGCGCAGGTGGTGCATCATCCTACAGAAGTGCTGATCCCCTGCCTCCTCCTCTTCCGTCCTGTTATGGGGAGGCCTAACCTTGTCTCTCACACAACACAGAGCTGTTCCTGAACAGTGGATGGCTGCAACTCTAAGAGGGGCTTCTGTAGGCATTTAAAAATACAACAAGATCCCTGGATTCAGTCCCTAACACCAAATAAATAAATCGGTAATTAAAGAATAGAATCTAATTATATAACAAGACCACCATATTTGGAGGGTAGAGGTAAAGTGACTACAGAAAAACTCAAAGGTAAAATGACAAAGGAAAAACTCAAAAGAGAACAGACATTTTAATTTGAACCAAGAAGTTTCTTCACTGAGCTCTAAACCTGTCAGCTTCCTGGACTCTGCAGAAAAGGGAGATGTTCCTCACAGAAATAAAGTTGGTGACTAGCACAGAAAATAGGCCTCACTGCTGAAACTGGATAAAGCAAGCGCACTTCAAGCTGTCAAAAACAATTGAGGGTGAGGAAACTTGGGGAGCCACGGAAATTGTTCTATACCTTGACTGCGATGTGGTTGCAGAGACCATACAATAGCCAAAGTTCATTGAAATGTACACTAAGTGAATTTTACTGTATGTAAATGGTACCACAATAAAGGTGGAGAATAGAGGCGCCAACATAACACGTGCAGGTCCCAAGGAGGCCTGCCTGGATGCCCGAAAGGAGTCTAGACAGAGCTGCCTAACTTCCAGAAGGTGGGAGTCTGCCTCGGCACCCACCAACTAAAGGGATGTGCTTCAGCAAATAACCACTCAGAGAGGAAAGAGCTCGGGCTGAGGCAGAGCTTCACCTGGCGTAGAAAAGTCAACAAGATTAGCATCAGAAAGCGAGAAGAGGCATCTGTCATGCCAAATCATTTTTAATGCAGTGTTAACATTTGTATCGTGGGGGCAACTGGGGGTTGAACCCAGGGCCTCGTATGTGCTCCACCACTAAGCTATAGTCCTAGCCCGTTTATAATTTTTATTTTGAAACGGGGTTTCTCTAAATTGCCCAGTCTGGCCTTAAACCTTCCATCCTTCTGTCCAGCCTCCTAAGTAGCTGGGATTACGAGTGAACACCACTACGCCTGGCCCACATTCCCATCTTTTATGAAACACTTCACATATGCTGCTTCATCTTAATCAGCCCCCAAATTCTGCTAAATGAATTCTGCCACTGGCTCACCATCTCCGATGATGTCTGGATCTCAGAACTGGGGGAGGAAGAGACTTTTTCGGGTACTGGTCTATCTCAGTACCAAAACAGTTTTTTAAATCCTAAAGACTGTAATTAAAGGAACAGCCACCATCCCTCCACCTGAAATAGAACCCCAAGGTTGACGCAGCACCCCAGCTGAGGCCCGACCTTGTTGGAGAAGGCGCAGGGCAGTGTCACAAGTCCTTGCGCTGCTAACCCGTGGAAATGGGGGACGTCTCCCCTCTAGAACTTGCCAGAAATCCACCACCTGGGTGCTGAACTTCTCACTGGGAGGGGTCTCCCCAGAGGTCTTCTACTGTAAAATACCCAGGAGAGGGTTCCTGGGAAGTTGCTGAGGGTACAGCCGGGGGCTGGGAACACCCCTTTCGTCACAAAAGCACAGACCAGCCAGGAAGCAAAAGCCTTCCCCTTCTGCCGTGCCTCTTCTGCGCCCTCTACTGGTAAAGCTTCAGTGCGCGCAGCAAACGGAAAAATACTCAGGAGTCCAGATCCGCTTGGAAAGAGCGGGCAAAAAGGATGAATTTAGAGCCGAAAGGTAATACACTGATAACCAGGCACAGGTGTCACTAATATCTAGGATCTTGCCTCTTACTGATGCATCCTGAAAATACTTTCTCTGCTGCAAGAAGTCAACATACCTGCAAATTTATTCACAGAAGGGTGGGTTAGGTTCCTTACTTCAGGTTCAGGGACATCTCGGACCCAGGTGGGTGACATTTTCTCTTGGCAAGACAGTGTCAGGAGGTAAAAGAGATATCAAGAGCACGACTTTGGTAAATCCAGACAAAGTCTTCTCTTTTTTTTTCCTCCCTCACTTCCTTGAACCCCTTGCCCTCTGAAGGATAGTTTAACTCTTTTTTTCTCTCCCTGTTCACAAACTTTTGCAGTCTTAGGTTTTTCTTGTGCGGCAGTTAGAGGCTCCCAAAGTCCCCAGAAAATGAAATTAAAGCTCCAAAGACAAGAAATGGGAAGAGGTGTCCAGAGGTACCCCCTATTCCGTGCAGCAGCCTTGGTAGGTACTCCCTCGGGTCTCCTGGGTGAGATGGCACTAAACTTGCTCACCAGGGAGACACATATAAAGATTGGCCCATCTGCTCTTTCTCCAGCAAAGTTTTTCCTGCAACCAGCATGGGAAATCCAGTGCTGAGACACTGCAGAAACCAGCCTGTGGGCTGACCGCCAAGGAAGCGGTCTCCTTAAATTACACACATTCCTGGGTCCTAAAGCTTTAGATAAAAGGAGATTCTCTAAACTGCTGTTTTGATCTCTCTCTGTTTCTCTCTCATTCTCAAAGGGCATCAGCTTGGCTCACTCGATGCCACGGCTCCATTTTTTGGGTGGTTGGGAACATGACCTGAGCTGTGCAGATTCAGGTGGTCATTCAAGTGACAGCCAACATCCTCAGAGCCTGGTGAAGTCTATGGACTCAAAGCTATGGACACACTGCTTTACTTTTTTCCTCCTCTCTGCCCTAAGATAGCCCCAAACTTCTTGTCCCATTTCTCCTACTCAGGCTTTCATCTGTCAGAAAATTTGAATCCTTTATTTATTTATATTTTTAAATTAGTCATCAGGGAGCAGCAGGGAGCTGGAGGTGGCTGGGGTTTAAGGGAGCTGGGGTGCTCAGGACCTTTTCTCGTGGCTCCGGGGGCAGCACCCAGTGTGTCCCACCATGAGGGAGCGGGGAGGGGAAGTGCATGGCCTTTGTGTTTTCCCAAGCGGGAGGAGAGACCCACAGGCCAGAGGAGGGCACCACATCAGCTCTTCTCCACTGTCTGTCCTGACCTTCCTGGGTCCTAGCTCTTCCTATAGACACTTTTTCTTTTCTGGAGCCTCTTGAGGTTGCTTTTCTAATGCTAGGTTCCTTCCTTCCTCCATCCTATTTGGTTCTGGTATTCTTATGATAATTTTGGATTCAAGTTTATCCCCCTATCTAAAATTGTATGTGATCTGTAGTTGCCAAGTGACATCTCTTGACCCTGTTTTGTTTTGGTTTTTGTTTTTTCTGGGACAGGGTCTCCGTATGTAGTTCAGATTGGACTGGAACTCACTATGTAGCCCATGCTGGCCTCCAACTCATGGTGATCCTTCTGCCTCCTGAGTCCTGGGACTACAGGTATGTGCCAGCTATGTCTAGACTTTTAAAACCTTCTGTGAGTTCCCTCTATATGTTACAGGTCCCTAGATATAAAGATCTTGGGGTCCATTTTTTAGCAAAGCCTAGCTCTTGTTTACAACTCCTCTTCATGGTTTCTTGATCTGTTGATAAAGGCTGGAATGGCTGTGTGTCAGGAGCAAAAATGCTAGTGCTGGACATGAGCAACAGATTTCTGCATGACTAGCAAGGATGCCTGGACTGGTCAATGACAAAAACTAGAGTGGAGCTGGGCCCTGGCGGCTGACTCTGCTGACAGGGAAGAGTTGCGCCCTGCCCCGCTCCCCAGGCGGTTCTGACTCTGGGAAATGAGGCAGGCTGCACACAGTGTGATCCGGCGTCAGGCAGGCCACGCATCAGTGTGACCCTGACTTTTCCCTTTTTCTTTTATATTTCTATCTCTTTCCAAAAGTATACAAGGAAGACTTTAAAAGCATTTAACACATCTTAAATGATTATGGGTAACTCAATGTATGTCCCTAAAATGTCACCTTTAGTTTATATTTTATAAACTTGGGGCAAATTTAAGATGGAAGGTTTTTTTGTTTTTGTTTTTGTTTTTTGGTTTTTTTGGTGCTGGGGATTGAACTCAGGGCCTTGTGCTTGCTAGGCAAGTGCGCTACCACTTGAGCTAAATCCCCAACCCCAAGATGGAAGATTTTAAAAGGCTGGTTTTTCTCCAAGATGTAAGATGGGGTTAAAAGACAAGGCCTCAAACTTAGTTTTATAATAAGGAGGGAAGATAAACAAAGATCCTGTATAGAGATCTATACCTCTTCTCTCTTTCCCCTTCTTACTCTCATTGGCTATAAATCTGTTAACTAATGAAAAAAGGTACTCAGCATAGCTTAAAATATTAAAGAAAATACCGTTATGACTTATATTTTTAAAAAGTGCTAATTAGTAACCCTTAGGGAAAGTTCTGACTATCCTATTTATAGTCATAAACCTAAAATTATAAAAAGAGAGTATTTTAATTCAGCACAACTAATGCATCAAAGAGTGCACTGATTAAACATAATTGTTTTATTTGTTCTATATGTTCTGTTGCCTGTTCATCTGCTTGTTAATCTGTTTTAATAACTGATTAAAGTACCTGCAGATGCTTCTTAAAAGTTTTTTTTTTTTGAGCTCATATCAATTCCATTTTTTCCTTTTTAATTTTTGCCCTTATAAACTTTTGGCTCTGTTGGAGCTCTGCATTAAAAAAAAAAAAGAAAAAAATCCAAAAAACAGTTATACAGGTTTTTGGGGACAGCCAAACTTACTTAAACATTATAGATTGGAGGCAAGTAGGCTCCAGTCTTACATGAGACTTGCAAATAAAAGCCTTAACAGTTGGTAAAATAAAAACAATGCCCCAGGCTGGGGATTTATCTCAGTGGTTAGAGTGCTTGCCTAGCAAACACAAGGCCCTGATCCCCAGCACCAAAAAAAAAAAAAAAAAAAAAAAAAAAAAAAAAAAAAAAAAAAAAAAAAAAACAACCAAAAAAAAAAACAATGCTCCAAATACTATATACCAGCCCCTGCTAACAGTCTCCAGCTACACTTGTACACTGTAGGTTATGCCTATAAAATAAAAATGACAATAATACTGTAACTACTAATATTATTACTTTTATGTTATATATTTTCTTTTATCTACTTTATATTATCTAGAGCCAGTCATTACAAAAAGTTTTCAGGGCTGCAAGATAGAACCTTCGAGTAAAAATTTGAATAGCCCAATGGGTCAAAAACTGTACTGTAGATATCTTCAGTCACTCTTGTTATAGTTAAAGTAAAAATACATTAGATTTCTTATAAATGCAACAGAGAGGAGTCTGTGCGCTCTTAAAATCTGCCTGTTATATTTGGGTCAACAACTAAAAACAAACCAAGATTAATATTAAAAACAAAAGGCTATGCCAAATCTTACTGACTTCTATCATTGTTAGAGCCAGTATTCATCAGTACTCTACTGTCAATTTCTGGCCCCAGTCTGTTTAACCAGACTATAAAATAAATTTTAAGAGTCAATTACTTGCTAATGTCTTTGCCCTCTGTCCCAGAAGGACAAAAGATGTCAAAAGATGGTCCTTTCTCAAACAATGAAACCCATCTTCCTTTGTCTCCTTTGGATCAGTCACGGTGAGATTTTTGATCCCTGGCTAGACAGGAGCAACTCCCTTCCTCAGCCTAAAATGGTTACAAAACCAAAAAAACAAAAACAAAATAAAACAAAAAACCTCGGGCCTCCTACTCTCTCTTAAAAACAAGAGATCAAAATCTGGGGGAGGAAAATGAGGTAGGATAGAAGAAACAAACGATAGGTAAAAAGGAGACAGGAAAATCATAACTAAAAATTGTACATTTCAGAAGACTGCAAAATAAATAAATAGATAAAATTTAAAAAAAGAAAAAGAAGACTGCAACTTCCAGGACCCAGCCAGAGTAACCCTACACAATCCCTAAAGGTGATCCTTTAGTTCAGTTTAGACTCCTTCCCTGCCAGACCCGCTACACCCCAAATTCCTCAGGAATACTCAAATTTCATAAATAGGTTTAATTGGAAGAGTAAAGAGCAAGAGTTGGATCCTAAAATAAAGGAACGGGTTGAAAGAATCCAAACAAAGTTTAAATTACAAAAAAAAAACCCCAAAAACCCAAAAAACCCAAAAACCCAGAACAGAAAACTAGATTTGTATCTGTAGAAAGGCTGGTACCTTTTGTGGGGGTTGGCTACCTTCTCCTGCGTTTCCCCCTTTAAGAGAAGCAGAAGTGTTCCCTCTTCTGGGAAACGATGTGTCTCATTTCTCTGGGTGCCCACACTCCACTCTAGAGTACATCCTAAAAATCTCTGCCTGTGCCTCTTACTGATGTGTCCTGCAAATTCTTTTTCCACGATGGGGATCAACAAACCTGCAAATTTATTCTAAAGAAGAGTTCGTTAGGCTCCTTATTTCAGCTTGGGACCTCTCAGACCCAGCCCGGTGATACTGAGACCTAAGCACAGGGCCAAGCTCAGCGGAACTCGGGCTCCTGATGTACAGAAACTGTGGGATAAAAAATGAGCTTTGTTTTGTCACTAAGATTGCAGTAGTTTCTACATAGTATCAGAAAACAACTAAAAGTCTCTACAGGCAAGACTGACAAAAACAATCTCATGTATGGCTAATGGTGAACGGCCAAAGGGCCTCCGAAGGCAGGGAAGAGATAGGATGAAGGCCTTGTTGAGCTCTGTTAGATGTTAATGGAGAGACTTACTAAGGGCAGCAGCCTCTGTCTCTGCAGATTAGGCTCAAGCAATCGGAAAGACAAAGGCAAAGAAACTAAACTCGGAGGTCCCAAGTGGCCTGACCAACAGATGCCCCTTTACTTAATACTTAAACCTAAACTACTTCTCCTTAAACCCCCAGCCATAATCCCATCCTCCACCAAACCACACAGGTCATGTGACCGGAAGAAATCCAAGGGGAGGACCAAGACGGCCACGGAGCCAATCAGATTCCAGGAGCCTACAGGGGACAAGGATCTCACTAAAAAGGAGACACAGACAAGAATCGCAGACAGGAATCTGTGAGTATTTCACTTTCCGATGCTCCCTACTCATCCAAAGTAGCCATATACCATTTCTCTCTTTCCCTTTTTTCTCCACCTTTAAATAAATAAATCTCCAAGTTCAAATAAGTTTAAACTTGGCGTCTTTAATTCTTTACTGATGTTGGGTTTAAGATCACTAAGAGTTGCATGTTCCAGCAGAGCAGTGGTGTGGCGTGGCGTGGCGTTCACCCCTCCCCAAACGTTACAATGGGATTGTAATGGGATGCGAAATGTAGAAGCCCTGTGGGAGGGTGTGTGGCTATTTCTGACGATGCGTTTCTACAGTTAGATGCACGTCAACTGTTGACCTAGCAACTCCTCTGAAGAATTTACTCTGAGGATACAGCCCCATAAATTCAAAATAACATCTTCAGGGCTGTTCATTATAGCATTATTGACATACTAATACCTAAATATCAGAAACAATCTGGTAGCACGTTGTAGGAAGTGGATTGAATAAGTTATAGTCATCTGAATGATATAGAATTAAGGAGTCATGGAAAAAGAATTAAAATCTCTGAAATGGAGAAACTCCTTAGATATACTTAAATGAGAAAAGCAGGGCACACAGGTTTACACAATCTTCTACCTCTCATACAAGAAATAAATAAGAATATACATTTGGGACATGGAGGGTAGCTCATGGTAGAGCATCTGCCTGGCATGAGACCCTGAGTTTGATCCTTAGCACTGAGAAAAAAATAGTCAAGAAAATGTGTCTGTATTTGCTTATTTTTAAAAAGAGAAACACTAAAAGACTATATCAGAAACTAATGAAAAAAGAAAATGGTTTCTTAGAGGAGTAGGGAACAGGATAAGAGGTAGGAATGGGAGTGAGACTTTGAGCATAACATTTTTTACTTTTGGATTAGTAAATTTTTTTTTTCATTTTTGGGGGTGCTGGTGATTGAACTCAGGGCCTTGCACTTGCCTGACAAGCACTCTACCATTGAGCTAAATCCCCAGCCCTGGACTAGTCAATGTTTTGTAGAGCAAAAGTAAACAATAAAAAAAATTATTATTTGAGCTCAGCATGGTTGTATATGCCTGTAATCCCAACACTGGGGAAGCTGAGGCAGGAGAATCACTGAGAATTCGAGGCCAGCCTGGACTATGTAGCTAGATCCTGTCTCAAAAAACAAACAAAAATATTTCTCATATAGGTGTTGAAGTATTTGGAGAAAATGTAACCAACATCTTTATCTTAATATGAAATATTTAGAAAGAAAACAAGATGGCTTGATGGATACAGGGATTTTCAGATGGAGTGATAAAACAAATACAGGAAAATGAAAAACGTGAATGATAGAACCTATGCAGTGAGTACGCAGGTGCTCTTGGTAACTTTTTCAGCTTTTCTGTATCTGAAAACTTCATTGTTGTAGTTAATTTTTGCAGTGCTGGGGATCAAGGCCAAGGGTTCACACATAATTATGAATTTTATAAAATAAAAAATTAAAATGGGTGAAAAAAGCAAACTCTAAAACAATCTTATGCACCCTATGTTAGGTAAACAGTGAGGAGCCAGCCTGAATTTAGGGTCCAGGGCAGGACCTGCTGGACTAGCTCCAAAGGAGAGTCCTAGTCCAGTTTACTGATCTGGGTCTTTTGTAGACAGGTTTGGGGGTGAGTGGGGTGTGCTCAGGTTGGGTGAGGCGAAGAGGGGCGTGAGATTGGAGAAGCAAGAATGGCCAAGTACATGCCGGTAACAAAGACCAACGTTCTGTTGGGACACACTGTGACCGAGCAGATGGGGCGAGTGTGCCATGTCCTACCAGAGTGGGCCTGAGCTCAAGTGCTGGGAAGGCGCTGAGAACAGCCATTCCAGGAACTCAGCTGCCGGGGGTGGGGGCAGACAGCGGCCCAACCTACCACCCGTATTGCTAATGAGAGGAAGAAGTTTATTCAAGTACATTTTTAACACAGTACTTTGTTTGTACATGCTTAATGGGATGTATTGTGAGGACAAAAACATTTCAAAGGAATCTTGAACTTTTCTGACTTAGCCAGAACCCCTGGGTTACAGTAAATGCCAGGCCAACAGACGTTTTCCTGAAATAGCCTGCTTAGATTCAGTTTCAGAGTGTTAAATGACCTTATTCACAATCATTTACCAAGACATATTCATGGCATGTAGCTCCATGAAAAATGTTTTACTACCCACTAGGTGGCAATGCTATTTAATCTGATTAAAAGTGGGAATTGAAGAACACATCCATCTAATGATCTATATTGATTTTTCTCACCTGTCGACCAAAGCAAACTTTCATTAATATCTATGCACAATTTTAACAACAAAGAAAAAAAGATCCTCTTTTTCTGCAGAAGGACTATGTTAAATCACACTCTGAATCACTGGGGTGGCAGGGACATCCAGAATTCCTCCAGTCCTTTGGTCGGCCTCCAAATAGAGTAGCCCTCCTGGTCTATTCGTTTTTCTGTCTGAGAAAGATGAGATCTCTCGAAGTTCAATCTTAGCATTTGGCATAAGGTGAAGGAGCCCCTTCCTGGCTGTGCAGAACGTGTAAATATCACACTGTAGGTATTAGGCAGATGACAGCCTCGCTGAGCCTGCTGCACAGCATATGGCTGTGGGCCTTCCCCGGACAAAGGAAGAGCTGGGGAGGAAAGAGGAGAGCGGAGGAGCGGAGGAGCGGCCACGGGGCAACGTGAGAAACGCCAGAGGACAGGTGGGGAGCGCCTGGATGCAGTGACTTCCACCGCCACGTTGATGGCCGTGCGGAAGCTGGACGGGCGGGGTCAGATTCGCGGGTGGGAGGGGAGGGGCTTGCAGGTTGCACAGGTGGAGCCGGAGGGGGCGTATCCTATGTGTGGGTGCAGTGCCCATCACAAGGTCAAACACACAATCGATTAATTGGTATGAAATTAATTTGGATATTTTACTTAACCAAATATATTCAAAATATTATTGCAAACATATAACCAATATTAGCTATTGAGATTGTTTTTTCTCACTAACAAAAGTCTTATTTATATTAAGCAAAGTGCACACTTTTTTTTTTTTTTTGATGCTAGGGATCAAACGCAGGGGCCTTGTTCTTGCTAGGCAAGCGCTTTACCACTTGAGCTAAATCTCCAGCCCTGAGTGAACTAATTCTGACTCTCACTCTGACACTGTTATGGTCTGTGTCTAGATGCCCCTCCAAGCCTCGTGTGATCTAGAGTGTGTGATTACTTAGTCCACTGATTGGCTTGGCAGCGTTCTGCTGGGATCAAGGATGTGATACTAGGATTAAGGGTGCTCGGATTAAGGGTGGAAGTACTGCCCACCCTAAAGCCAGGTAGCCTGGATAAAATATGAGGGACAGAAAGAGGCTTGCCTACCCACTTGCCTGCCTTTCTGCCTTCAGCCTGTCTGCCTGCCACCCTGCCTTGGATCCAGCTGATTAGGGGCTGAAACCTCTGCAAACTGTGAGCTAAATAAACCTTTCCTCCCTTAACTTTGGATGTCGGGTATTTTGTCTCAGCAACGAGAGAAAAGTAACTAAAACAGACATCATCACACAGCATGACCTTCCACTTCTCTGAGACTGAAGTCAATGAAATCACTCAGGGAAGCCAAGTGTGGTAGCACACGCCTGTGGTCCCAGCACTCAGGAGGCTGAGGCAGGAGGATTGCCAGAAGTTTGAGGCCAGCCTAAACTACATAGTGAGATCCTGTCGCAAAAAAACAAAATTAAAAAAAGAACAAAAAAAGTAATCTAATACATATGTACAATACTTTATCAATAAATTGCTGTTGAACTTGGTATGAGAAGATCAGACAGTATGATGGGTGCAAGGTTGCACTGCAGCAAGTCAAGGACAGAGCAGCAGATGAGCTCGTGGAGTTGATAGTACAGAAAACTTTAAAAAGATCTTGTGTCCAGACATGGTGGTGCATGCCTGGAATCCCAGCTATTCAGGAGGCTGAAGAAGGAGGATTGCAAGTTTGAGGCCAGCTTTGCCAATGTCCTGAGACCTTGTCTCAAAAATAAAAAGGGCTGGTGGCATAGCTCAATGACAGAGGACTTGCCTAGTGAGACCCTGGTTCCATATCCAGCACTGAAGGAAGGAAAAAAGGAAGGAAGGATGGACAGAAGAAAGGAAAGAAGGAAGGAAGGATGGAGAGAAGAAAGGAAAGAAGGAAGGAAGGAAGGAAAGAAAGAAGAAAGGAAGGAAGAAAAAGAGAAGAGAAGAGAGAGAAGAGGGAGAGAAGAAATCTGGCAGCGAAGGACAGGCCAAGATAGGAAAACGCTTGAGCGTGTGTCATTCAAGCTGGAGAAGCCAGAAGACAGGAAAAAAGTACAGACGGTGAGGGAGAGGCAGAGAGCCTGTCTGATAGGGCAGGGAGGAAAACCAGGTAGGCTAGCAGGGGCACGAAGAGAAGAGCACACTCACCAGGTACATGACAAGCTGATTTTCAGAAATAATAATGAAGCAAACATCAGGTTGGGGATTTAGCTCAGTGGTACAGCGCTTGCCTAGCAAGTGAAAGGCCCCAAGTTCAATCCCCAGCATGCACACCCCCCAAAAAAGTTGCAGAAAGTAAATACAGAAAGTAGCCAGGTGTGGTGGTGCACACCTGTTATCCCAGCACACGCGAGGCCAGGGCAGAAGGGTCACTCTGAGCTCAACACCAGCCTGAACTACATAGTGACATCCTGTAGATAGAACGAACACAGAATCATGTCAAAGGCATGGGGGTCTTAGACTCCTTATGGTTTCAAATTTTAAACACAAATAAAAGGGCCGGAGGTGTAGCTCAATGGTAGAGCATGAGCCTAGCCCTGGGCTCCATCCCTAGCACCAAGAAAAAAGGGAGGAGGCAGAGACACCGAGAGAAAAAAGAACACAAATTCCAAGCAGCCGAGTAAGCAGTGACAAGATTGCAGGGACCCAAGTCCTGTTTCGCCACGTTAAATCACTGCGCTCTCACTGTTGATTTGAGATCTGGTGTGTAAAAGCAGATATCCAGCACCTCGGGGAGGGGTACAGAAATCACTCTTCTGACTAGGGGTGTGTGACCGACTGTGCGCCGGCGTGCTCGGAACCACCCTGCTGGACCACAGCGGGCACTGAAGGAGCGCGCAGGAAAGATGCGCCCCCACCCGCTCGGTAGCAGCTGCCGCAGTGGGCCTTTCAGGAGGGAGGGTTGCATCTGTCCTCGCTAGCTTTGCCGGAGATGGTTTTCACTGTCTTCCACGACCTTGCGCGGGTTTATCTGTAGACGTCTACACCCGGCGCAGCGCTCAGGGCTGCACTCGGACTAACTAATCCACTGAGTGGCCACCGCCCGGCTTTCCCGGTGGCCAAAGGCAAGACCGGAAGGAAACTCAGCAAGGGCAGGAGGGAAACTGAGGCAGGCGACGGAAGTCAGGTTGTCCCCCGGGAAGGAGGAGACTACAGGGACACTGCCCGCGGGGCTGCGTGTGGAGGCTGTGCAGAGCCCACGGCGGGCCTGGGAGACCCCTCTGCAGCTAACCAGTCTCTTCCCGTCCCGGGATTTCCAAAGTCCAGATCAACGACGAGCCTCGGAGAACTGAGCGAAAGCCTGAGTGCGGGAGGGCGTTCCTCTTCCGAGCTCACGGAGGCATCTGTACCGGGACGCGGCGGGGGTCGACCTTACTCCCTATGCGGGGCGTCTCCCTTAGGCAGGGTTCGGCGGGCCGCCTTAACTCACACCAGGGCGGTAGACCGCTTCCTTCCGGGAAACCTGGCAGAGAACCAGCATTTCGCCTGGCAGAAGCAGCAACTGCGGAGAGGGAGAAAGTCCAGAGAGAACTCGGGATTGAGGGCACAGTTGAGGTTGCAGACCATGACAACTGACAAAATCCATTTAACAGAATTCGGACAAAGAACAATTTGTGACTCGGCAGCCTTCGGAACCGGAAGCTGGACAGAGAACTCCGCTGTGTGGTGAGCATTTTAAGACAGAATCCAGAAAAAGAGAGGAGGCACATGGGTCCTTTCACACTTTCCTTGAAAAGTTTAAAGCAGGGGGAACTTTGATTGAGTGATTGATTGATTGATTGGGTTTTTTAAATGACATGGTCTCACCGTGTAGCCCAGGCTGGTCTCAAATTCACAGTCTTCCCGCCTCAGCCTCATAAGTGCTGGGGTGCTGGGACAACAGGCTGTGCCTCCATGCCTGACTGGGAACTTTTTTATTATGCTGAAAAGAAGAAAAGAGCAGCAGTTTAAGGATAGGGCAGCTCGACCTCAATTACCGGGTGGTCAGGACTGGGTGGTCAATAAAGAATGTTCCATGTTATGTCTGTTCTGTCACAACCCGGTATCGGGAAGTTGTTTGTTCCAGAAATGTGCAAGGAGAGCAAGGACATCCTGCCCCAAGAATATGCAAACAGAACAAGAAAGAAGAGAGAACAAAGACGAGGACAGGGGCCAATCATGGACTGTCACATTGCCTGTTGGAACCAATCAAGCATTGGCACAATATCCCATCCCATCCTGTACTCTTTCCTTTCCCCTTCCCCATAAAAACCCTTCGCTTCTGTAGTTCGGGGCCTTTACCGCTGTCTCCTGCGTGGGACATGTAT
>PVJO010027898.1:0-20033 GCA_004026905.1 Hystrix cristata
AAAAAAAAAAAGAGAAGTATTTCATAAACCATGGTAGTTCATCTGTTATCAGCCCTGAATTAAAACAAAACTCTCAGAGTATTTTACAGATTACTGAGATTCCAGTGAGTCACAACAATGTGGTTGAACATGGAGTCCTACTTGTTTTGTCTTGGAAGTTGAAATCTCGCCTTACCAATCTTTCTTCTCTACTTCCTCCTGTCCTTTGTGTTAGTAAGTCCTGCACTTTAAATAAGAATGAATTTTTTTTTTAATGCCAGGACCCAGGCTCTTGACTATTCCCTTTTGTTCCAGAAATCTTATCCTTTATCAGCTTTTTATCTTCATTATACGAGATACACTGATGTGACTACCAAAAATAATCTCTGTCCATTGGAACTCCAACCCAAACATGGCAGGGACATCACAAACAGACAAAATGACAGGTTATTTATTGTTTTTTTGGTCCATAAGTCTGCCTTCATTTTAGGGTTCCCTGCTCCTCCGCTACTCTCCCCAGTGTTCCCTTCCCACAAGGTTAGACACATTGTCCACTGGCCATGACAGAGTGTTCTCATGATGGGGGTTTAGGGGTGGGAAGACTGCCTAGGTCAGACCAATTACATTTCTTCCTGGACATTTTTAAAATTGGAACTGTCCGGCGGGGATGAGCTCTTTCCAGTTACCGAGCAGATACCTCAGAGTTTGCAAGCTATGTAAAAATGACTGTAACTTCCTGGGGAGAGCAGATTGGAAAATGAAGCCAAAAGCTAGAACGAAAAGCAAGAAAGGGGGAAAGAGCCTGGGTGTTATTTAAATGCCTAGTTTTGGTTATCTCCAAGGCCAGAGTCTGTCTTCCTTCTGGGCATTCAATTCAATGAGACAACATGGCGCTCTTTTTATGCATAAACTGTCTGAATGTGGGTTTCTGTCACTGTCAACAAAGAGATTCAGCTAATGCACACTGACACTAAAACGGATATTGTCCTAGAGGAATGGTCCTAGAAGGACGTGAAAAGGGCAGAAAACCAGGACAGGAAGGAAGAGAGAAATTGACGTGGGCTGTTTATTAGAAGATGGGAGTAGCTATCTTTACATACCAAAAAAAGGCTAAATACTATAATAGATATTGATGTGGTATGACCAACTATCATAAAATTCACTGGTTTAAAACAATTTAGATATGTTATCTCGTGTGGTGTCTCTGTCTGAAGTCTGACAGCCACCTGGCCAGGAGTTTCTGGCTCAGGGTCTCTCACGACCTTGAAGTCACAGTGCTTGCTGCAGTGATGTCAACCGAGCAGTTGGCTAGCAATGACTGATCCACTTCTGAAACAGCTTACTCACGTGCCTGTTGGCAGGAGGCCTCTCCACAGGTCTTGTTGAGTGTCCTCACGACATGGCAGTTGGTTTCCCCCAGAGTGAGTGATCTAAAAGGATGGAATCTATGCTGACTTTCATAACTTAGTGTTTGAAGTCAAATTCTGTCATTTGAATAATATTTCACTGGATTCCCGAGTCAGCTTTCTTCAGTGTGGGAGAAGAAGGCACGAGGGCATAAATAGCAAGAGAGGGGGATCATTGGAGGCCAACTTGGAAACTGGCTGCCACATGCTTCCACTTGGAAGAGACTGAATGTATCTTGTTTAGATTCAGAAGAGAAGTTGACAACTGGTAGATGATTCAAGTAGATTCTGACTCCATACATATGAACAGGCATCATCCCAAAGCAAGAATAACTACATCTGGGTATAATATATCCCCTAACATTAAAGAGATTAGCAGATGTCCCTATTTTAAGTGACATTAAAGAGGCTATCTTAACTTTGTATGTGTTTTAGAAGAAGGAATCATAGCAGTAGATGACTTCTGGAATCTCTCTTACTCATTAAATTTTATGATCCAACAGTGCATTAGTCCACAGAACGCCTTCCTTCATTTAACTTCCAGAATACCTTTTAGCAGACACTGTTAAACCCTGTTCATGCTTTTGGAGTTCTTGGTAGGTAATTTCTCTGTGTGATTTATATCTTTCTCTACCTGAGTTTCTTTTATGGCTGAGAAAACCCCTGAGTTGACAAGAGACAGCAGGTAAAGGATAGGTGTCCCAGCTTCTTGTCCCCCTGATGGAGTTACTCTGAGCCATAAGGTCCCCAAGATGGTGCCCTATTTGTCCATACTGATTTCCCTCTACAAAATGCATTGATTGGTGACTTTTATCCCTGTATTCTTTCAATCTGTCACTCTCTTGCTCCCATTTACTGACTCCTGGCATCATCAGCAAATTCTGATGTCCACATACTTCTCTCAGGTCTCCTTTTGGGGAAACCCAAACTAAGACGCTACTCTATTCCAAATCTTACATATCGATGCACTCAATAAATAAACCTCTTACTCTTGAGCAACACAGGTTGTGTTTTGTTTCCTCACACCCCAGTTGTCTTAGTTACTTTCTCATTGCTGGGACAAAATACATGACACCCGCAAGTTAAAGGAGGAAAGGTTTATTTTAGATCACAATTTGTAGAGGTTTCAGCCCATAGTCAGCTGGTTCCAAGACAGGGTGACATAGCTGAGAGGCATAGCAGAGGAGAAACAGTCCATGGCATGGCAAGCAGGAAGCAGGGACCCTTCTTTTTTGTTTCCCTTTCTAGTCCATCCAGGCTACAAGCCTATTGGTTGGTACTACCATCCATCATCCATGCCCAGAACTATGCTGAATCAGTCAATGGACTGAGCCAATACTACACACCCATGATCCAAACCCTTCCCCAAAGCCCCACTATGAGCACATGAGGCTTTGTGGCGGGGGGGGGGGGGGGCGGTGAATGTAGCTATAAACCATAACACCAGTTACAGACTGCAGTTCAGGTATAATGGAGAAGCAACCCCATTGTTGTTGATGGCTTAGAGGGAGCATGTCAGTCTTGGTCTAGGAATCAGAAGACACTTCTGCCTTTCTCTTTCTAGCCTTGACCTCCTGGGGCGCCAGTGTGCTCAGATATAAATAAACATTGATCTAAACAAGCGATTCTTAAACATGTTGAACCCTTTAAAAATGTTGATGAATGTTTCCAACTCTCTGGAGAAATACTAACATGACCAGTGTTTACACATGAACACAGATGAATTTGTGCATAATCTGTGCTTATTAGTGAGGACACAGAGGTCTACCTCGGGCCTCTGAGGGAGCTCAGTGGATTCCGGTCTATAATCCCCTACTCTATCTGCTCTTTTACTTCCTGTAAATTTCAACACTGTGTAATTTAGCAAGTAATTGATTAAAGAAATAATGATTTCTTCTAGGTTGAGATTTCTCAATAAAACAACCTTACGGCTAAAATTTAGCTGCTTTATTAAACCTGACATTGGATTCAACATCTAATGTATTCAAAATTCATGTATATTCTCGTGGAGAGTGTAGCTTCCCTGGAAAAGACAGGGAGTTGACCACCAAGAAAGTCACAAGCCAGAGTATCTTTCAGGCCCAATTTCTATCCACAGTTGGTATTTTTCTTCAGCTGATGTACCAATTCCTGAAAAAATGTGATTGCTTAAAATAAACATCTTCACCTGGTCGTACTGCTGTAAAGGGCAGGAAATGCAGTCTCATGTCTCTGGAGAACAAATATCTACAGACCACTTTGACAGAGTGTTACTGCAGTCTTCTCTTTGACATCACAAAAGCTCAGGATTTTAAATCGGGCCTTGGATACTAGAGAATGTTTCAGCTATTCCATTTCTAGTACCACCTGGCTTTCTGAGTAGCTTTTTCTGTCATCTTCTTGTTGCTAACTGCATATGAGTACATCAGAGTTGCAGGATTTACTGTAATTGGATCCCTGGAAGAAATCATAATCAAATCAACCGGACTACTCACAATCTCAACTAAAAAAATACATATCATTTTATTTTTGGTCTTTAAATATGATTTAGGCTGCTTCTTCTCTGTGGTGGTCACCAATGAAATATTAATCCAGAGTCTCATGGAAGTAACCTGCAGAATCCAGAGGATGAAAACCTGGTTGCAAATATTTAGAAAGGTGTTTTGCGGCAGGTTCATCAGCCCTAAACCTTTATGTTCCATGTACTTAGAATGCCTCTATATGGAAGCAGTGCATGTAATCTGGTTTGAAAGAAAACTAAACAAGCTTGTATTTATGCAAGCAAAGTTATGATGATAATTATTACTAACTGGTTGCTTTTAAACAATTATCTTACTTCTTTTAGAGGATGCTGGATTTCAATACACAGTTTTGGTTTTAGTTTTCAAAGTAACCAGTTGCTTATTTTACCTAACTGCTCACTGGGGCCAAAAATATTGCATCTGAGTAGCAAAGAGGTTCTAAGCATACATTTATCAAGTATGCCTGAAATAAACTCTTTAATTTTATATATAGCAGCTCCATGACCTTGGATCATTTACCTAATATCCATGAATCTCAGTTTTCTTACACAAAGTCATTTTTCACCTTGAAGGGCTGAAAGGATTAAATGAGATTTAAATAAAATAGAGTATATAACAGCCTTACCATAGTCCCTGAAGTGCAGTAACCATTACAATAGCAAATGCTGTTATCTTTGTTATTAAAAAGATAAAGGAGAAAGAGAGAGATACAGAGACAGAGAGTCACAGAGAGAGACACAGAGAGAGAGACAGAGAGAAACAGAGGCAGAGAGACAAAGACAGAGAAACAGAATAGAGGTCAAGAAGGTGCTTAGCAAAGTGGTTATTTCCATTTTGGCCACATTCTGGCCCTGGGTGGGAGTGACTTAGGGGCTCAAATGCTAGACCATGTGTTAACAAAGAAGTGCTTAACAACAAAATGTCAAATGAGAGTAGCTTGAAGGAAACCTTGAACAATTCTGCACACAGACAATTCTGGCCTCTGGAGGCCCACCTCAGACACAAAGAACATCCGACTTCAACACAGAATCTGTAGACTCTTGCTCACTAGAAGACTCCTGGGTGTAGACCAGGGGTGGGGACTTCAGCAGGATGCTGCATGAGAAACATCTGTCTGTGAGGTTGGTGTGGGGCTTCTCAGCTGAACCAAATGCCATGATGTCTGTGAAAACTACTGCTTTGCTCCACTAGAGTTTCTTAAGTTCCTTGCCTGGGGACAGGTGGCTAAGGATGAAGCTGAATATGCACATGGACTAGATACAAAGGTGGGACCAAGAAGATCTGCCTTTGTCCAAACACCTGGAATGTAACTCATGGCACAGTGTGAAAGGGAGGATGTGTGTTTAAACTGATTCAACAAAGCTAAGAATCAGGGTGTCCAAGAGTAAAAGTGCTCTCAAGACCAAGAACAAGACTTAATAATGCCACGGAAAGCAAAAAGACAGGGAACCCGAATCTAGGGTTGGTTTAAGGGGGAGGCTCTGTGATGGTCAGGGACAAATCCTGGCAGAGTCGGCTTGGCATGTAGGTGGATTCAAGTAGTAGCAGATTCCCTGGGTGAGTGGGTGGAAAGTGATGGCCAATGAAGAGAGACAGCTCAGGGAGAGCAGAACCAGGCAGTTTCCTAGGACCAGTATTTCACATAAGAAACCGATTCCCAGTACTGACTTCAGAATTATCAGAGATCTTCTCAAAGAGGCAGAGTTCTAGGTGTCCCTACCAATATTCAAAATGAACTCTTTCCAGAGCCCCAGGCAAAATGCATATGAAGCACTTTGAGCATCTAGAGACAAGAAATTCTATCTGAGTCCTGTGTCGTACATGGCATATGCTTGTAATCTCAGCACTCTCGGAAACTGAGGAAGGAGGATCTCAAAATTCAGCTGATCTTGTCATCTTTTCTCACCATAAAAGTTAAAAAGCTTGAGGAGGTAGCTCAGTGTGAAGGCTCAGGGTTCAGTCCCCAGTACCAAAAAAAAAAAAAAAAAAAATCCCACCTGATTGGCTGGATGGATGATGGCTAGAATCCAGGGAGGCTTCCTAGAAGAGCAGCACTTGACTGCATCTTCAAGACAGGCAGAATTTGGAAATGGGGAAAGGGCAATCAAAGTAGAAGAAACAGCATGAACAAATGCCAGAAACTTGGAGAGTGAGGTCCATGTGAGACCAAGTCCGCTTGGCATGAGTAGGAATACTAAAGGAAAAGTGGGGGGACAGGGGTGAAAAAGTTGGCTCTTTGCAGTGCTTGGTAGAGATTCAGGAAGAAGCTGTCATTTGTTGCCCTGAAATGTGCCACAATTTTGCTCAAAACAGTCCACTGAGAAGGAAAAAGAAATGCAGAAAACTGTCCAATACTTATTAATCTGAGGTGGAAAAATTGGGATATACTGAGTTTCAGCAAATTAGAAAAAATGGCTTGAGGAAAGAGTAGCAAAGACATTTACATTACTTGTAGCTAATGTACATTGATTGGATTAAAATATGACATTATGCATAAAAGAGGCTTCTGTTGGGAAATGAAATGCCGCTGCTTTCAGAGAGGGGCGAGGAAGATGTGGGCAGCTTGAGTTCTGTTTGCCTGAATACTCTGGGTTTTGTGGGAATAGGGTCATTGATTTAAACTCTTTCCCCCAAAATATACATTAATAAAATACAGGTTTAAGGTTAAATAGAACCCACCTGAGACGTTTTTCTCCCCAGGATGTGTTAGTTGCACATGCATAATGCATATGTCTGCAAAGCCTGCCTCAGTTGATTTTAAAAGTAGTTTCTATGCAAAACAATTTATCTGTTGAACTGCACAATTGAACAATGTCTGCCAGTTTACACAAGGAGCCATGTTCTGTGAGTCAATGCAGTAATAAATTATAATCACTGTCGTGTTCAAAGCCATGAGGTTTCATCCCGGCCTATGCCAGGGTTGCAGGTGAACCACCACTGTCCTGGGCCCAGTAGCTGGCTGGCTAAAGGACACCAGCTCTCACAAGAGACTAAGGCTTCCTTCTCTTGGGCTCAGACTGCTGTGGGGCAGTTTGTAAATTCTGGGCTTCTAGACCAGATGGAAAAAGAAATCTTCAATTATGAAAATCCTGCTATCAAGTGAAAAAAACACTTGCTCTCTGTATTAGGTAAGCATTTTCCTGAGCTAGAGAGTCAGATAAACATAAATATTAAAAGGAAACCCACCCCAATGTTTTTTTTTTCCTTCCTGATTATGTAAATATGTGTTACTCTCTTCCCTTTTCTTCCCAGCTGCTGGCAGTTCATACACTTGAGAAGGTATGTTTTATTCAGGAGAACAAAACAGGCAGGGACCTGAGACTTTGGTGAATAATAAATTGATTTTGACTTGGCCTTTTAGCTCATTATGAATCTTTAAAACGGTGAAATGTAGTTTTTTTTTCCCCTTCTGCTGAACTCCCCAGTTCTATGCTGAGAGAAGGGTTTGGAACTAAGAAGTTTAATATCCCTAAAAGAAAGCCAAAATTGAAAGAAGATTTCAAGGTTGGATTCCAAGCGTATAGATATTCATTCCATCCATCAATCCATCTGTCTGTACTTCTGTCCATTTGTCCTTTTTTTTTTCCCCCCCGCAATGATTCAGATCATGAGCTTTTGAGACAGCCGGTCAGCTAAGGTACAAATTCTGCTTGTGCCACTTGAGATTGGCGCGACCTTGGGTAGTTACTCAGCCCCTTTTACATTCAGTTTTGGGCCTGGGGGTGAACCTTAGTGGTTGAGTGCTTGCCTAGCACTTGACAGTTTCAATCCTCAGAATGATGACAAAACAAGCAAAACCTCCATGTTCATAGATGTAGAATTAGCATCTATCTTCTTATAAAGTTGTGAGGAATAAATTAGATGTGTACTATAAACAGCTCAAATTTTGTACAATGGTTGGTACCAATCAACGTAAAAATGGTAGACATTGTTATTAGCTCAACTGATGTTTATTAACAGTCTCTGCTACACTCTGGCCTGAATGCAATAGGAATCTTTCTTAGTCATTTTCTTATCACTGGGACAAAATACTTGACAAACACAACCTAAAGGAATAGACATTTATTTTGGCTTAGAGTTTTAGTCAAAGGTTGGCTGGCTCCAAAGCAGAAACAGGATAGCAGAAGGGCATAGCAGAGGAAAAATGACTCATGCCCTGGTGGCCAGAAAGCAGAGTGAGAAGGAAGGGGAGGGATAAGGAAGTTGTACACCGTTCCAGGTCAGGCCCCCAATGACCTGCCTCTTCCGACCACACCCTATGTTGTAACGGCATATACCGCTGTGAACCCATTAGTGGATTAGCGTGGTGCCGCCATTGTCTAATCGCCTTCTGTAACCATTAGGTATAATATAGTGGCTTGACTTGACTTTTTGGCAGAGACTCGCATCAGTGACTCGGTAGTGAGCTCCCAGGCCTTTGACCTTGGACTGCTATTGGATCCTCTGGCTCTCTAATGCACAGTCACCTATTTTAGATTCTTCAATCTCTCATTCAGCAGATGGCCATGGGGACTTTTCCGATTCTGATCGTATAATCCACAAAAATTCTTTGTATAATCATACATATATTTTATATCTAATGTGTTCTTCTAGAAAACATTAACTAATACACCTTCCAAAAGCTCCACTTCTGAACACATGAGTCTTTTGGGGAATATTTTAGATGCAACCATTACAGGCTACTTAGAAGCAGTTCTTGATTAAGCACAATATCGTTGACTCTTACATCTAAAGAGTACCTTCTAAATTATAGACCCTCAAGAATTCATTAAGTCTGTCTCAATCTTAATGCACCCTTCCTACTAATTGTTTCTCTAGCACAGTATCGCCCAATAGCAGTGCAATCCGTAGATGGGAACTATGTAGGTAATTAAAAATTTTTGATACTTACATAAAGAAAGTAAAATTACTTTTAATAATAAGAAATTAATCAAGAAAAATTAATTTAATAGATAAAATTAATCTTGATTTGTGTTTTATTTGGCCCCGTTTATT
Source organism: Hystrix cristata (assembly GCA_004026905.1). Classification (NCBI taxonomy): domain Eukaryota; kingdom Metazoa; phylum Chordata; class Mammalia; order Rodentia; family Hystricidae; genus Hystrix; species Hystrix cristata. The sequence goes on from PVJO010027898.1 coordinate 8,882, forward strand.
CCAAATATTATCAATATAAATTTAGATGTTTTACACTTATTTTTTCACGCTGTTTCAAATTCTGAAGTATATTTTATCCTTATAGTTCATCTCAATTTGGACTAGCCACATTTCAAGTGCTCAGTAGTCAGATGTGCAACTGGACAGGACAACTCTAACCTATCCATAGATACCCAGTGACCTACAAGATGGGGATTTCAGTCTGACTCCAGATTCACCTGCCTATGTGAATCATTTTACATCAGCCCTCTTAGTTCTTCTAGTCACTTCTTAAGGATAGGGCTTTGGATTCTGTCTTCATGGACTTCGGACTCTGTCTTCATTCTATATTCTCCTCTGCATGTGTTCTGATTCTTCTGTCTCCCAAATACAAATGAACCTGATGCTCTGAGAGAGGCCTGGCCAGTACAAAGAGCTCTTTTTCCTTCTCCAGCTTAAATATCCCATTATTTCTAATGTACATGTAAAGGAATTAACTTCTCTGTTGTTGTGATCATCAACATTGTTTATATGGCATTTATTACCTATTAAATCTCCTTAAGTATATTCACATGCGCTATTTTCTAAGCTCCATATCCCCCACTCCATATTTATGTCATTGGTATTCACACCTCAAGGTAGGATTTTGCATTTATTTGTTTCATTTCATCTGGCTGTATCCAGCTCACAATTCTGACACATTAAGATATAAGAATGCGGCTTCTGTCGTTCTTTGAATTCATTATCCTTTGCTGTTTGGCATTCTTAATGTGATAAGTGCACCTTCTATAACATCTTCCAAAGAATTAATATGCTAGTTGGTGCAGGAGCTGGTCCAAGAAGTTGCTTTTTGTGGCTTATTTCTTCTTATTTTTTCCCATTTCACCGTTTTTTGACTGTGGTTCCCTATCTACTCTCTAATGACTGACTAGGTTAAGATCAGATTAGTTGAGTCAGGTCCATGCACCAAAAGCTACATGAATAATCCTGTTGCTTAAATTCCTAAGGATTTAAAACCCTGGCCTCAGAGTCCCTATGCCTTCTCTCACCCAGTAAATTGAGCCTTCTCTCTAGCTTAGTTTACGCTCCACAGAATCTGCCTTTCTTCTGTCTCTGGGATCTCAAGTGCCAAAGAACTGTTCTCCAACCTAAACCTTCCTTTATTCTAGACCAATGGGCCCCTCTGCAAATCCATCAAATCCTTGGGTTTGAGTCTCACTCTTTGTAAAGAACTAATGTGAAATCAGAATAAAAATAAGGAGCACAATAAAAGATAGATAATAGGAAGTAGGGAGATGGGAAGGGTAACAAGAGATGGTGGGAGGGGATAGAGGAAGGAAAAAAGATGGAAGGTAAAGAACTGAAAAGAAAAAAATGGAAATAGCGCTTTCATAAGGGGAAAGGGGACCAAGAGTGGGAGCAGGGAGGGATGGGAGGGGTAGGGAACAAAAAAGAGAATTGAGATGTGTTACGTATGTGTAGCAACCATATGATAAATGTAATAATTATGTGCTGTAAGCATGTAGTAATTTGAAAACATGAAAAAAATTAATGGGAAAACATTTATACGTGTAAAAAAATAGTACAACGAACCTTATATACCCATCACATCTACTCACAAACTTCTCTCATCTGACCTCCATTCACTTTCTCCTTTGTTATTTTCAAGAAACGTCCAGACACCCTGTTATTTTATGGTTAACCATCACTGAGCATATTTATAAGAAATAAAAGCTTTTAAAAACCCCCATACACAACACCTAACAAGCTTGTAGTTATTCCCTATATTCCATCATCCTGGGCTGTTTTTCATGTGTCCAGCCAGATTTCTGAGAGAAAGCTATGCCACCGAGGGTATTCCTTTGACCATAACCTTGCTGGATGAAATAAGGCTTTTTACTACTTAAGTAGAGCAACATCATTCAAAAAGTCCTAGAAATCTATAGCTGTTCTAAAATGTATCACCTTGGCCATCTCTGCATGGAGCTGGAAAGCAGAAGAAAGCAAGGGGGAACGGCAAGGGAAAGGCATTTTAATGTTTCATTGGCTCCTTTGGGAACACACAATTTGTACCATCAGCAAAGTGTGGTATAGGCCTAGAAATACACACGCTCTCCTTGGACCAACTCCGGGTAGATGTATGTGTGAACTGATAGTTTTTTTGTGAAATCTTTCCCAGGTATCTTGTATTTTCCCAGCAGGAATAGAAATACGTAGTTACTTACCAAGAAGAACAGTTTGCCTCAGGCTGTCCAACAGCCGAATTAGAACATCAGGAAAGAAGATAGTGAGGGGCAAAGATCCATTTGGAAATAACGTTCTTATGTAATTATACCCTACGTGACCATAAAGTTCAGTGCATTCCCAGATGTTTCTTCATTATTATTTTTGAAGAACGTTTCCCTGCTGGTCCCTTAGAAGGGAGCAATATGAGTTGAATTAGCTCCTCAGTATGGCTTTATCGCTGCGGCCATCAGGACCCAGCACTGCTTATGTAAAGTCGGTTTTGCCAGAAATGGTCTGAGTCAAACTGTCTACATGTTTGTAACAAATTTCTCAGTCTCTGAGTTCTTAATTTACTAGTGCCACTTGGAAAGAAGGAAGACTGTTAACATTGTCCTTAGTTCACAGGTAGATATGAGACACATTATCTGAGCTGCTCAAATCTCTTCTCTCCCCCAGGAAACCATTTTATGTTTTCTGGCATTTTATATGGTCCCTCTCATGTAACAGTTTTGGTAATAGTCTACTTTGAATTATAGTTACATTTATTTATTTGTTTGTCTTTTGTACTGAGGATTGAACCGAGGACCTTCACCCGAAGCTACATCCCTAGACCCTGCCTTTTTAAATTTTTATTTTGAGACAAGGTCTGGCTAAGCTGCTAAACTGTCCAGGCTGGGCTTTAATTTGTGACCCTCCTGTCAGAGCCTCTGAGAGTGTGGAAATTATAGGTGTATGCCCCACATCTGGCTTATTTTCATAATTTTCTGTTCCACTTATATCCCTGTGAATCAGGGGCTCTATCTTCCTCATCCAGGGGTCTGTGCCATGCACACTAGTATGAACAAAATATTTGTTGAGATGAAATTCTAAAATGCATATTTGATGTTATTCAAGAAATAAAATTAGAATACAGATCCCAAATAAAATGGCTTCAAAAAATTCATTTCAGTATTTGTTGATATGTAGTATAAAAAAATAAAGAAGAGAAATTTGTGAAGAACTTACTGTGTACCCAATACTTTGCTTAAAACTTGACACAACCCGCACCATATGCGTGTACATAAAATATGACATTGAACCATATTAGTATGTACAATTAATACCTGTTAATAAAAGTAGTTGTGAAGAAAAAGCAACTTTGCATACCATCTTCTTCGCTCCTCACACTAAGTGAGAAGGACTCACAGTTGTCCGCACTTCACAGAGGAGGAAATCTGGGTAAGACACTGTGCAGTGGTGCATTCCTGTAATCCTAGCACTCTGGGAGATTGAGGCAGGAGGATCTCGAGTTCGAGCCCAGCCTGGGTATCTTACCAGCTTAGTAAGAACTTGTCTCAAAATAAACAGTCTGAGGATATCTGTAAATCAGTGCAAAAGCCCTGGGTTCGAATCGCAGTACTTAAAAAAAAAAAAAAAAGCCCTGAGCTCTGGAATTTGCAGAGATGTTATTATTCCACAGTGGGCCTGTCCAAATCTAGAGATCCGGAGACAAAGTCGGATGTCCCACGAGATCTCTCTGAGTGTGGACGGAATGAAGTCATCTAAATCCTATGTCAGCTCGTTGTCTCCTCGATCTGCCATGTCAGTTATTACAGACAAAATGTAAGAAAATGTTTGAGCTAAAGAACTGGATAAAATCTCAGGAAGGATCTAGTCCACATTCTTTTTCTGCACATATAAAATTGAAGGCGAAACCATTTTGCTCAAATTAAGCCCTTACTGAGAGTCTGCACCACTCCCTGCCTTTCTTCGCCTCCTCTCTCCCTTGGATCACTCCAAACCGGGTGTATGGCCTGTGTTTCTTAGACACATCCCCCAGGCCCCAGCCCCTGGTGTTCTTTGCCTTCATTCTCTTCACCTGCTATCAACGTCTGACTCCTTACGTCTTTCCTATCTTGGCCGGAAGTTTACTTCTTCTGTGAATATGGGCTGTAACCTGCCTGCCCCCACCCTGCACTCAGTTCCCTCAACCCTGCTACAGTGACTTTATTTTGTATAGTGCTCTTTACCTCCTAAGATTCTATATCATTTACTTTCTTTGCTATTTAGTTAAGGCTTTTTAATGTCAGTACGTTTGTAAACGTCATGAAGGCGGGGATTTTTGTCTATTTTTGCTTATCATGTATTTTCAAGTGCTTGAAGTGAGTCTGAGAGTTGAACAACAGCAGATGAATGAAAGATTGAATGGATGTTCTAAGAAACTTTGCACAGCTGTTCAGAGCCTGAGTTCAGACTGGTGCCTGTAGAGGTTCCCAGAGCAGTGTCTTTTCTGCTTCACCACACTAAAGATTGAGGTGGGAGAAACATCCCAAAAGAACATTCACAATACAGCTGAAAGATTATCCATTTAATTCCTCTTTTCATCTGTGGAGAGAAGTTTGAAAACCTGATGTATCAATGAAGGGAAGATGAAGATCCCAGGAGAGAAAGGAAGTTAAATTTGTTGAGATTTAACTGTCAGCAAAAGGTGTACACTGTAGTTGTACAGCCCATCTCATTTAGTCGTTCAAAATATTATTCGACTAGTAACAGCAGAGGAAAGGGCAGCTCAGGGAGGTAAGTACTCTTCTTTAGGTGTGGTGCAAATGTCTAGATTCAAATACAAAGAGGTCTATTAAAATTCTTAAGGCTCTGACATTTCTATTATTAGTGCTACTACTTTAACGTCCTAAATAGGAGTAGAGGAGTTAAAAACATGTTTCCTAGTTGAGACATTGCAGTAAATGTTTAGATCAGGTATGAGCAAAGACAGGTACATTTTCATCTTCATTTAACATGCAGAAAAATTTCATATTCATTGAATTTGAAATGAAGTTTTGAGTTCCTGCCACATTCAAAAGGCTGTACCAGGAAATTATATGTAAGCTATCCATCAATTAACTATTTATTAGAATATAGTATGTGCCAAGAATTGAACTAGTGGTTGAGGATACTGAAATTAAAGGAAAAACAAACAAACGAACAAACATGATGCCTACCTTCAAATAGTTGATAGTCAATGTCAGTTTGTCAATGTAAAGGAATGAAATGTAACCATTAAAGGGCTCTGTTGGGTTACTGGAGGCATGAATTATTATCTCCGTTTTATGGAGAGACAGACTTAGGCCAATGTGTGGAACATATTTCTTTGTACTCCTGTTCAGAATTTTCTTTTACTATAGAAAAATCAGTAAATGGGTGAGTAAAACAAGATAACTAGGCACAGGGTTCATCTCCACACAGGGCAGTTTAATTATGCTTTGCTGAGTGTGATCATTAATTGTAAGATGTCACCTTGAATGGATTAGTGGAGCACAGTTCCCACTGTGGTGTGTCGATAGTTGACATGTAGACCACAAACTGAAGAGGGAAGACCCATCTTGGGTGTGGGTGGAACCAACTAGTAGTCTTGTAGCCCAGATGGAATAAAAAGGGAAAGAAGGAAGTCTTCCCTTTTCTTTTTTTTGGAGGAGCTTTGGTCTTCGCCTTGCCTTTAGACATTTGTCTCCAATTCCTTCAGGCTTCCAGTGCAGACCCTTCGGCTTTCCAACACGGACTCCTACTGGTCTCTGCAGAGAGTTCCAGGCCTTTAATCTTCAACTAGATCCTCCAGCTCTTCAGTGTGCAAATGGCCATTTTGCATTCTTCCACCCCTGATTTCTTCAGGAAGCCATCATAAGCCTACCTCGTAAATTCTGTATGTAATCATATACATACGCTATATTAAATCTGTTCCTCTAGTGAATCCTAACTAATACAAATTTTGATACCAGGAGTGTGGGAGCAGTTCCCTGATCTGTAGTGTGAAGGCTATTATGGTGAGAAAGGCCAAATGAAAGTCAATGAAATTGCCTGTACCTGGGAAACAGTAAGTCAAAAACAGTATTGCATCCCTGGGAACTGCAGAAATTAGTGCACCATCAAGGATGTGAAAGACGCAGGGATGGTTGTTCCTGCCGCATTTAGCTCTCCTATTTGGCCTGTGCAGAAGACAAATACCTTCTACAACCTAAAAAAGAGGCACAGCACCTGTTAGGCCTATTTGGATTTTAGAGGCAACACATTTCTCATTTGGGGATTTTACTCTAGCTCGTTTATTCAGTGACTATGGAATCTTCTAGTTTCGAGTTGGGCCCAAACAAGAGGAGGCTCTGCAGCAGATCCAGGCTGCCCTGCAGGCTGCTCTGCCACTGAGGCCTTCTGACCCAGCAGATCCAGTGGTACATGAGCTGTCAGTGGCAGATCGAGGTGCTATTTGAGCCTCTGGCAGGCCCCCACAGGAGATCACAGTGGAGGCTTTGAAGAATACAGAGCAAGGCTCGGCCATCACGTTCAGAGAACCACTCTCCCTTCGAGAAACAGCTCCGGGGCTACTCCTAGGCCTTTGTGGAAACTGCGCTCTTGACCACGGGACACCAGCTTACCATGTGGCCTGAGCTGCCCGTCATGAACCACGTGGGCCACATTATTCTCTGACCTACCGAGTCATAAAGTTGGATGTGTGCAGGAACAATCCCTCATTAAATGGAAGTAGCTTGTATGTGTTCGGGCATAAGCAGGTTCAGAAAGCAAAAGTAAGTTATATGCAGAAGTGGCCCAATGCCCATGGTTCCTCTCCCTGCTACACTGCCTCTGTCCCCCAGCATGTGCACGTGGCCTCATGAGGTGTGGCCCTGTGATCAGGTGACAGAGGAAGAGATGACTAGGGCCTGGCTTACAGATGGTTCTCATGTTATGGCGGCACTACGTGAAAGCAGACAGCTCTAGCAATAAAGCCCCTTTCCAGGACATCCCTGAAGAACAGGAGTGAAAGGGAATCTTCACAGTGGGCAGAACTTTGGGCAGTTATCCTGGTAATACATTCTGCTTGGAGGAAAAATAGTGGCAGACGCATGACTGTATATGAATTCACGGGCTACAGCCAATGGTTCGACCAGATGCTCAGGGACTTCAAAGGAACGTGACTAGAAAATTGGTGACAAAGCTGTCTGGGGTAGAGGTATGTGGATAGACCTCGCCATGTGGGTGAAAGATGTAAAGATATTTGTGTCCCATGTAAATGCTCACCCAAAGATGACCTCAGAAGAGGATTCCAATCGTCAGGTGGACAGAATGACACATTCTGTGGATAACAGTCACCTTGTTTCTGCAGCTACCTGTCATTGCCCAGCAGGCTCATGAATGAAGTTGCCGTAGTGTCAGTGACGGAGGCTATGGATGGGCTCAGCAACGTGGATATCCAGTCGCCAAGGCTGACCTGGCTCCAGCCACTGCTGAATTGCCAGTCCACCAGCCACAGAGACCAATGCTAAGTCCCTGATACAGCACCATTCCTCAGGATGATCAACCTGCAACCTAGTGGCAGGTTGATTATATTGAGCCACTTCTGTCACAGAAAGGGTGGCTCTTTTTTCTTACTAGTATAGACACTTATTCTGGGTTTGGATTTGCCTTCTCTGCGTGCAATGCTTTTGCCCAAACCACCATTTTTGACCTTATAGAATGGTTTATCTACTACCATAATACTCCACTTAGCATTGCTCATGGCCATGGAATGTATTTTGCAACCAAAGAAGTCAGGCTATGACTTATGCTCATGGAATTCATTTGGTCTTACTGTATTCTTCACCATCCAGAAGGAGCTGGATTAAGAGAAGAGTGAAATGGCTTTTGAAGATACGGTCACAGCATCGGGTATGTGGCAATACCTTGCGGGGCTAGTACAAGTTTCTCCAGAAGGCTGTATATGCTTTGAATCAGTATCCATCATATGGTCCTATTTCTCCCACATCCTAGATTCACAGGCCATAGTCCGGATTCACAGGTCCAGGAATCCAGGTGTAGAAGTGGGAGTGGTACCGCTCACCATCACACCTAGTGACCCACTAGCAAAACTTTTCCTTCCTTTTCCCACAGCCTTATTCCTTGCTTGCCTAGGAATCTTAGTTCCAGAAGAAGACAGGCTTATACCAGGAAGCAAAACAATGATTCCACTGAATTGGAAGCGAGAACTTCTCCCCTGTCATTTTGGTTTTCTCGTGCTTCTGAGTAAACAAGCCAAAAAGGAGTTAAGGTGTTGGGAGGGCTAATTAATTCAGACTACCAAGGGGAAATTGGACCACTATTCCACAGTGGAAGGAAGGAAGAACATATTTAGATGCAGAGATCCCTTTGAGCACCTTGTATTACTGTGCATTGTCAATGGGAACGTACAACTATCCAATCCAGACAGGATGACAAATGGCCCAGAACCTTCAGGAATGAAAGTACGAGTCACCCCCCAGGTGAAGAACCTGGACCTGCTGAGCTGCTTGCTAAAGGCGAGTGGAATACGGGTTGGGTAGTAGAAGAAAGTAGTTATAAATAACAGCTACAATCACATGACCAAGTGACCAGGTCCACAAACGAGGGTTGTAATAGTCATGAATGTTTCTCTCCTATTTTGTTAATATGCTTGCACATATGAACACAAACATTAAGCAGGTATCCTTGTTTTCTTTCTTTGTACTGTAATATTGATAGACTTAATATCAGTTCTTAAATCTATATTAAAATATTTACACTATGGAATGTTAGAAGAGTAAGCATTGCCAAAGGAAAAAAAATTGCCTTCTGTCCTGGGGAGGGAATAAGTGTGCTTCCATTTGTAGACAGGATAGTTGTATCATGCCAGCTGTAATTATGAACTTGCTATTGTATTTGGAGGCCGAGTGTGGTTTAAGGAGGTGTGTCTAGTTGTCAAGCGGCAAGGTGTAGACTGTGCCAGGTTGATGTGAATGGATTAACAAACGCCGGATAGGTCAGTGGTGAATGGTTCTGGGTGTGTCTGGGGATAATTGACAGGTGGGCCACAGGATGAGGAGGGAAGACACACACCCTGGGCAAGGGTGGCACCAACAAATAGGCTTGTAGCCTGGGCAGAATAAAAAGAGAAAGAAGGAAGATGCCTTCCCCTTTCTTCTGTCATGGATCTCTGGTCTTCACTTCGTGACAGAGTGAGACCCTATCAAAAACATAAATAAATAAAATTAAAAAGAGTTGGGGTTGTAGGTCAAGACAAAGGCCTTTTGGTCAATCCCAAGTATCACAAACACTGTGTGTATAAATACACATCTCCGTTTCCATTTCTCAGAGAGCCAGTTGTTAAATGCCTCCCAGCACCTGCCACTCCCCAGCTCCAGCCTGGTGCAGTTGCCCACATCCCAGCTGCAGGTTCTGTTGTATGCTTATCTCTGGGGTGCTGGATCCCTGAGGCTCCGGGGAGCCACAATCTCTGATGCTGTCGATGCGCTAATTGAACAGGGGCTTAGACCTGGGTGGCTTCAACACTGCTTTAGTGACCTAGGTAAAAAGGCGATAAGGCTTTGTGCCTCAGTTGCTTACAGAGTTCTAGTGCGTGTACTTCTTCTATTTAGACTCACAGTACCCCCGCCCCAGTAAATCAGGCGTGCCTCCGTGGTGGGCTGGAAGGGGCAGCCAGCCAGAAGAGGATGTGCCTTAAGAATTGCTCTCTACCACTGACCAAGGCTTTCCAAGGCTTTTGTTGTCTACCTGAATCTCTCCCAGGAGGCTTCTCAGTATTTTATATTGTTTTCCTATGATTTTAAATCATTAATTGTCTGTCCATGTGGACCTTCTTTATGGCCATAACTCAGAACCTAGCTTGCCTTCCCTCATTTTACATGCGTGCCCCCTCAGTGACATATGGCCTTTGAGAGGGCTGGGAAGCGACCTCACCTTTCCGTCTCCAGCACCTACATGTGGCTTAGGTGTCGGTAAAAATTCCAGTCTGGCGAATGAATGTCATGCTGCAAATGAGGGGAAGTGGCTGATGTATTAGCTTCTCGTCCTGGACCTTCTATTAGTTCATACGAAAGAGCGTACTCTTTTATCACCAAGAAGTCTTTTTGGGTGGGTGACATTCCATGCCTGAGATGGTTGTAACTGAGTCAGAGGCCTAATGGGCGCTGCCCAGATTGTAGTGCATCAGGGTGAGAGCAATGTGAGTCTTCCGGTTTGCTCTGGCCTAGGTGATCTGTGCTCCTTGAATCCCATTTACAGCCTTTTTCTCACCTTTGCCTGGAAACAGTGATGTTCCTTTCTTTGCTCTGGCGTTTGAAAATCCGCCTGACCCTTTCTGTGAGCACGAGTCCGCATGCTACCTACATCTTTTCAGGTTTTGGTGTCAGTGGTGCCCCGTTGTATCCCACACATCAGCAGGTTTACCTGGGTGTCCTTAGACAGAGGAGGTGAACATTTGGGAAGCTGTTTAGGTCATTACTGTTTCAAGTGATAACAAGAGCCGGCAAGATCATCTTTTAAGATGCAGGTGCTTTGGGGGGTGTCAAATTCCCTGAAGTAAAACAGCCCCCATGTCTTTCCTAAACTTGGGAAAACACATTGCCTGCAAGTCAAATCTCAATTCATTTTTTTGTCTGTCTTTCGCAAAACTTAAAATTTTGACCTTGATTTTCTTAAAAATGAATAATACTTTTAACCCTTTTTTTGGAATCAGCCATTATACTAAAATTGTTTGATAAAATGGTGAACAAAAAGGAAATGATCCTTACTGTACCAGGATCTATAGTCCAAGGCTGCCTCTGGAGAGGCCCTTCCTGCTGCATCATGCCCTCACAAAAGGTGGGCGGGCAGGAGGACCTGCACAGAAGGAAGGAGGGGCTCCTCTTTTCACCCGGATTACAGAATGGGTCCATTCACAAAAGCAGAAACATGGATTTAGGTAAGATACATACAATTAAGTAGAAAACATTGTGGGAGGCCAGGACTCAGAGAAGGCTTCTCTGTGCATGTGCAACGTCCCCACCCTCCTGAAGCGAGGGTGCTTTCTTTGCTGGTCCTTGATGATTGCCTTGCTGTATGCTCATTTACTTCAACCATATGAGGTAAGTGGTATTATAATAAAATGGAGACAGAAAATCTGAGTTAACTTGGCAGAGGTCACACAGGT
>PVJO010027899.1:0-19453 GCA_004026905.1 Hystrix cristata
TTGTGCTATACACTTTCTTCTGCAATTTCCTTCTCTCCCTACCACTATAACATACAGTAGGTTGAAAAGCTCCCATATCAGTGCATAAAATTAAGCTTGATACTTTTCCAATGGTGGATAATAGTCAACTCTATGGATACACTGTAAATTATTTAAATAGATCCCTTCGATGTAAATTTAGGTTCTTTTCATTCTTTTGTTTTTATATTAACAATGCTGCAACAAATGCCTTGTATGTCCATTGTGATCATTGTTTTTATATGTACTTTTGACAGGGCTAAGGGATGCCTAAATGGCTGGCAAAACGTTATTTCTGAGTGTGCCCATGAGGGTGTTTCCACAAGAGATGAGCATTTGAGTAAGTGGACTAGATAAAATCACCCTCACCAACGTGGGAGTGTGTCATGTAGTTTGTGGAGGGGGCAGATACACCAAAAAGGTGGAAGAGGAGGTAATTTTATGTCTTACTGAACTCTGACATTTATCTTCTCCTTCACATGGATATTGGGTTTCTGGTCCTTGAACTGTCATTCTCTGGGGCTTACACCAGCTGTCACCCTGATACGCTCCCAGTTTTTCTGGTTTTTCAGTTCGTGGGCATTCTCAGCCTCCACAATCATGTGAGCCAATTCCTGTTACAAGTCTCTTGCTACAGATCTCTATGTATCCTTTTGGGTCTGTTTTTCTGGAAAACCTTATGATCATTTTGTTCCTATGCATGTATATCTGTAGTATAAATTTCTAGAATCAAATTTGCTTGCTTTGAGGGCTTTTATAATTTTGATATATATTGATAAATTTCTCATCATAGAGATTATACCAATTTATTCTCCAATGAATGATGTGTGAAAGTGCTCTTCCCCACAGGATGTGATCACACCTTATAATTCTTGCCACACTGGTAAGGTGAAAGTGGCATTACATTATAGTTTTAAATGGCATTTCCCTTTTGTAGAGAGCACACTTAAATTTTTACATGTAAGAGTTCCTTGTAGTATTGCTTAATCTCAGAAAAGCCTCCTTACAGATTTTGCAGGGTGTAACTTAAAACATTTTAATAGGTATTTTTAAATTTGTCTCATGGACTGATTCAATAACAGCGCTCTGGCCTTCTTTTTATAGCAGTTTCCAAAGCCATACACAAGCCCTTAGGTAGATGGTGACATCTTCTTCTAGTGATCATCCTTCATGACTTTTGTAGCATTATCCTGAGGTACAGAGAGGTGAGACAACTACCATAGTGATCTCCCCTTGCTCCAGAATTGGTTGGTCTTTTCTAGAAATACATTTGGTAGCTAAAATGAACCACCAAAGTTAGTTTCTCTAACTCCTGTTGTAATTGGGTCTGAGAGCCTTAAGAAACAACTGCACTTTAAGTTTTGCTAAAGTCTTTTCTTTGCAGTACATTTTGTAATCATTTTGAGTCTTGTCAAAAGAAAAACAACTCATGGTCTTTCTAGAAAAAGTCAAACGTCGGCCGGTTTCATCATTTGTTGGCATCAGCTCTTTTTACTGGTAATGATGGTGGCAAATCCACCCTTCCTCAGCACCCCTTTGGCCTGGCTTCTTGAGGATTGGATGTGGAGACAGTAGGAACCATGAGTTTGACTTCTCGGCCTTATGAGAGACCCTGCTAACCAGAGATAAAGGTGATACTTTACTGAGATTTCCAGGTGTCCTTAGTGTCTGATATTAACTGGTTAAATTTCAGAGGGTTAAATTTGGGCAGTTAGCAAAGTTTTAGCATTTTTCACATACCACGTCCCGCATTAGTGGTGTACAATGACTTAATGCGATATAGCACCTGGACTGCAGCAGTTCACATGTCAGTGCAAGTCACCTTGGAAGCAGATGTTTCTAATACAGCATGGTCAGTGCCATGACAGAAAGAAGCTTCTCTGTCAAAGCTTCTCCCAGAGGAGATACATGGTAAAGATACTGGTGTAAAGTGGTGTTAGACAGGGAGTCAAGACCATGCAATCCAATAAACACAGAAGAGAAATAAAAAGGGAATTTGGTGTTTCTGGAGCAAGAAGGATTTCATGGATAAAATAAGAGGTACACAGAACATGTGAGACTGTTAATTCTCTATCTTAGAGGTCACGTTGCTTCTCCATGGCTGAACACACACAGATGGCCTTCCACTGTGTAATAGATCTCTTGAGTGTGCATAGGCTGGTGCACAATCACCAGCTCACTAGATGTGTCTGCACCCCTTCTCCTCTCTGGCAAGTGTGTGGGAAAAACAAGGTTTCCATAGTCTTCATAAAGCCAGGACCAATTGAGTTTGGAGTTTGGAGAGGAGATGAGGTCGAAGATGTACATTCTGTCAGCAGGTATCATTTCTGAATAGCTCCCACCCTTTACTGTGGAGAGAGTTGAATCATCTGTGCATTTTGCTATAACCAAATTTAATTCTTTATGCTGGTCAAAGAATGTGCAAAAGTAAGAGATGGGGACATGCAAGGCACGGAGTAAGAATCACAAAACTGGTCTATCCAGTTCTGTCCTTCACTCCCTGGCATAAGAGGGAGGAGGAGATGAGAGGACTGACATTCATGTCTCATCATTGGCTCAGTTTCCCGTGTCACCCTCCTAGGAGGAGCACCTTTCTGAGCCAGGTAGGGTCCTAGCACGTAAAGGTACATGTTTTTCATCCAACCTGAGTGCTAAGCATAGGGTCACAAAGTTGCACTGGAAGAAAGACTGGCTGTGTTGGTCATATAAAGACCAGCTTATGTTGTACTTAATGGGCATCCTAAGGGATTCAAGTGATATTTAATTATGTAGTGATATTTTAATTATATCAATAGGGCCTTCCACTTGCCCTATTGATTTTTTAACCTAACACTCAACTGAGAAGCAAAACAAGTTTGTTCATGTTTCTCAGAAACAGTGGGGGACAAAACAAAAGGAAACAAAGAAACAGAACCCACCCACATATACCTAAGTCCCAGCAGCCTCCTGAAGTTCTTCTTTAATTTCCCTCCTCCTCACCATTCTATATTACTTTGTAGCATCCCTCTCTCCCCACAGTCTTGAGCAGTTCTTCTATTCCTTTCACTCATCCCCTACTTTATATTCTTTTTTTAATGATCTGAGCCTATTGTTCTTATTTTTGAGGGGCTGTAGGATGGGTTGTAAAGAATTAGATTTTTAATTATAAGACAGTCTGTGTTTTGGAATAAATTGTGTCCTCCTTACACCCAAAAATACCTATATTGAAGTTCTGAACCTTATTATGTCTGTATTTGGAGATAGGGTTTTTATAGAGATGATTAAGTTAAAATGAAGTCATTAGGGTAGTTACTAATCAAATATGATGGTTTCTTATAAGAAGAAGGTGTTTTATTTCTTCTGAGACAGAGTCTTGCTTTGTAGCCCAGGCTGGCCTCGAACTCATGGAGATCCTCCTGCCTCTGCCACTCAAATTCTGAGATTATAGGCATGTGCTACCACAGCCAGCCAAAAAGGGAAAGTTTCGACAGATACATACAGAGAGAACACAGTAAAGATACAGTGCGAAAATGACCCTCTACAAGCCAAGGAAAGAGACTTCAGAAGAAATCACTTTACTGACACCTCAGTCCCAGATTTCTGATCTCTTTAACCATGAGAAAATTAATCTTTGCAGTTCAAGTCACTCAGTCTGTGGTATTTTGTTACAAAGTCCTGGGAAACAGACATTTTTGGAGAGAGAGCCATGAACGTTCACATTAACAATGCCTGCCCCATCCCACTCCAGCCTCCTCAAATTTAAACACAAAATGGGAAACCACTCACCGCAGGTGCTTTGATTGCTTTGGTCACAAGGCACTTTTGATGTCCTTCACACTTATTGGAAGATTATGAAAACGTTGTGGATGGGAGGAGCCCACGAGAGAATTTAGAGCAGATGAAGACATGATGGATCTGACTCTTGGGTGCGTGGTGCAAGCACCACTGTGGGATGGATGGTTGGATGAGTGGAAGGGTGCGCGGGTGGATTGAAGAAAGGCAAGACTGGAAATGTGGGACCCTTACGGAGCTTTTTCACGAAGCTGCAACAGCAGCAAGGATGGAAAGTTGGCTAAATACCTGCATATGGAAAGAGTAATATTGTTTCATAGAGTGGGGGTCAGGAGCTAGTAGGGTTGGGTGACTGCTGGCTTTCTAGCTTGAGTATCTGTGTATATGGTGGCACAGCCCACGAAAAGCGACTCTAGGAGGATGTATTCATTTTGCACACTATTTCCTTCCAGAAAGAATTTAGTTTGGCTTACACAAATATTGACCATACCATGAGAAAGATAAGTAGATGAGAAGAGTGAAGCCGAAAAAAACCAATCAAAAGCAGGAAAATAGGGCTGGGGATTTAGCTCAGTGGTTACAGTGCTTGCCTCGTAAGTACAAGGCCCTGAGTTCGATCCCTGGCACCAAAAAAAAAAGAAAAAAAAAAAGGAAAATAAAAGATGAAACCAAACGCGAGGTAACACACAAATCCTCACCTGGAGGTTCCAAATACTTGACTGTACATTTTGTTTCAGGTCAATGAATGACATTATTCACACTTGTTAGTTTCATCAATGTCGTCCACCTTCTCCAAGGACCTGGAACCCGCAATTCTAAAGTAGTGAAAATCTGGCTTTTATGTTCTGGGGGTTGGAAGTGCTAGGAATCTAAGAAGAAATAGATTTAGTATTTGCAGAATATTTAATACTCAGAGACTCTCTACAGATGGGGGCAAAACTGTGGGCATCCCTGACTTGTGCTAGGGGAGAGCGGGACCTGGCTGCTGAATGCAGAGATCAGACAGAGTGTACTTTTGTGCAATAGTGTCAAATCCGTTCATTTGAGAAAATGACATGGATATGTCGTATGCCTTGAGAGCCCACTTGACTGATTTACGTAAGTCTCTGTTACTGCTGTGTGAATATACAGATTACATAAACAACCTGGCAGCTTAAGTCTTTTTGGGGGGGGCAGTGCTGGGGATCGAACTCAGGGCCTTGTGCTTGTGAGGCGAGCACACTAACCACTGAGCCAAATCCCCAGCCCCCAGCTTAAGTCTTGTTACTGCCATTTCCAAGGTGGCAGATGGCTCAGAACAAGGTACCTCTTCTGCTTCAGACTCTAGACTGAATGCATCCCCACTGAAGTGCATTTCTGTGATTCTTCATGACCACGCATTTGGAGTACGCCCACCTCACTGGTTTCATAGTCATAGGTTGGAAAGGAAATGGATGTCCCCAGGCTGTTTCCTGGAGAGTCTGCCTTTTGCCATGTGGCAAGGGGAAGCAAGTGGAGTGTTCAACAGTTTTGATTCCTGCCACCAGTGGAGTGCTTTCCTCTATTAAAAAGACCTTTGGAGGGACTTGCGACAGTGGGCTCTGTGAAACAGCTCTTGGCACTCCTGTTTCTTCACTGTGCTAGGCACAGAGCTGGATGATCCGTTGACCTTTGCAGCTCATGAGAGAGCATGTGTGTGTGCACAGACACGTATGTGCATATTTGCACGGGTGCACTTTGCTTTGTCCTCTGCAGGGTCTCTCACTGCAGCCCGCCCACATCTCTCTTAGTCAGAAAAGTCACCCAGAATTCCCCTTTGGAAAGTCCTTCTACTTCTATCCCAGAGGAGGAGACATCACACAAATCATTGTCTTCCCCCTATGATTAGTTCAGGGATGGGCACATGACCTCACGCAGGCTAAAGAGAATGATCTTGGTACTTTTGATGACACTCTTGGGAAAAGATGTTCTAATTTCTCCTCAGGCCACCAACATACTGCAGTGTGAGCCTGGAGCACCTAGGCATCATTTTGCTAACACACGGAGATGGCACACCTACTGATGGGACCAATACAGAGAATGAAGTCTGCAGATGCAAGAAAAGACAATCTGGATGCAGGCATAAACAAAGCCAGATGCACTGTAGACTTCCTACTGCTGTAAACCAACAAGTTGACTCCTATTATTTTTCTTATGCCCATTTTATTCCTGTAACTTGTAACTATGGGTCTTGTCTCTATGCTTGGTGATCTGTAGACAGGGTGCACCATGCAACGGCTGTGGCATGAGTCTGTCCCCCAAAGGTTCATGTGCTGCAAACTTGGCCCTCAGTGTAGTAGTACTGAAGTAATAAAGCCTTTAAGAGGTGAGGCCCAGTGGAAGGTAATTGTTAGGTCCTGGGAAGGTATTAATGGTGGTCTCATGAAGAGAGTTCCCAGAAAAATGGGTTGTTATAATATGGATCTCTCTCCCTCTCTCTGACTTACCGTCACAACGTGTGTCATGGTTTAGGCTAGAATATTCCCCAGAAGGCTCATGTGTTCAGCAGTTGGGCTTCTGGAAGGTGATTAGATTATGAGAGTGCTGTACTCATTGGTGGAATGTGCTGTTAGGAGGTAGAGCCTGGTTGCAATGGCAGGGTGTGACCTGGAAAGATCTGTCTCTCTCCCCAGCTCCTTCCTTCTCTCTCTGCTTCCTGGCCATCACAATGTGAGCAGTTTTCCTCTACCGTGCCATTCTGCTGTGCTGTTTCTTCCTTGGAGTCAGCCAAATATAGACTGAATCCTCCAAAAACTGTGAGCCACAATAAACCTCTCCTCCTTTAAGCTGTGGGTGTTGGGTATTTTGTCCCAGCAATAAAAATGTAATGATCTGTTCTGCATGTGCCCCTGCCACTGTATACTGTGAAACATGAGGTCATCACAGAGCTAAGCAGATGCTGGTGCCATGCATGTTCCAGGGCTGTGAGCTACACAGACCTTTTTTCTTTATAAAGCACCCAGCTTCAGGTATTTTGTTATAGTAACAGAAAAATGGACTAGTTTAGGGTCTGACTGTCTATTGGTAGTGTTGTGGAGTGGGTAACTTTTTTCTGTATGAGTTTATTCTTCCTTTTCCTTCAACATATACCAGAGCAAGGGTATTGGCTTTGGAGTCTGAGATAGCTGAGCATGAATCTTGGCCCAGCTAAGCCACGTGGTTCTGCTTAAGTGATTAACTTCTCAGAATCTCAGCTTCCTCATCTATAATGTGAGGAAAATAGCAACAACTTCATAGGATTCCTGCAACCATGAAAATAAGTGAGTGGCTATGTGTTTCTTCTGCAGCATTCGCATGCAAGAAATGTCAGAATAATTTACTTGTTTTAAATCAAATTAAATTTGGCTCTAGGCTCCCATTAACTAGAGCATTGAGAAATTCAATCACAGCATGTTTGGGGGCATTCCCTGCCAATCCCTGGAGACATACACAATCTAGGGAACTTACATTGTGATTTAAAAATGAAGGAGGATCCCAGACTTACCCCTTGAGGACCACTGAGTTGCTGATGCTCCTTGCGCTCCTCAATGCTGTGGTGTTTTTCTCATTCGCTCCCAGCCTTTGTCCTCTTCCAAGAGCCAGGACTGCTCCTTTTCCTCCTGTGTGTTCTTTTTGCTGGTGGTATGGCCAGGGCTGTCTGAGTCTTGGCACCTTATCCAACCTCCTTGGTACTCCACAGAGATGCCGTGTGTTCAGGCAGAGCATGGGTTCCACCCACTTGTGAAAACCCCAACTCCACACACCCCTGTTGTCTTGCAAGTCAATGTTCTGTGGCCCTGCTCACACCCCCTCCCTCCCAGACCCATCTTCCCTCCCTGTGCATGAGCTTCTGCCTCCTAAACAAAATGCAGGCAAGGATGCTCCAGATGTATCATAGCTTGTCTTTTGGACTCTGTGATAGTTATTCTTGATTGTCAACTTTATCAGCTTGAGAGAGGCCCAGGAGATTAGTGAAGGACACTTGTGGGTGTATCTGCGTGGGTCATGTGTGTGTGATCTTAAGGGCCGTATCTGGTCCCTGACCTCATCTTCTCTGGTGCTGTTCCTCTGTGTTCTGCTTCCCAGCTGCTGTGAGGTGAGCAGCTTTGCCCCATCACACCTTTGGCCGTGATGTTCCTGCCTCGGAGCCAGCCAACCATGGACTAAAACCTCAGAAACTGTTAGCCAAAATAAACCTCTCTTCCTTTAAACAGTGGAAGTAAGATATTGTGTCCCAGCAATAGGAATTCTCACCAATACAGACCCTTTAGTGGAGACTCTAGATGTTCGCTATATCTAATTTCTCCCTCTTTTATGCTCAGGGAATTTTTAGCTGCACAGGAAGTGCCTAGAATAAAGCTGACATTTAGCATCCTGTTTTGCAGCTGTGGGTAACCATGCAGTTGAGTATTGGCCAAAGGGATCTAAGTGGAAAGGGTGGGTGGCAGCTTTTGGGAGCCTCCTTTAAGACACAGTTCATAGCTTCCCTTTGCCCCATCTTTTCTTCATCCTTCTGCCTGGGATGCGGATGCCGCCATCTTGGACCAAGAGCATGATGGTCATATTTTAAAAAATGCCAGAGCATGAAGTGGGAGGGGACTGCGTCCTCAATTATAAGAAAAGGTGCAGAAGAGTAGAAGAAACTCCTCTTAACTTGGCCCAGTGTCCTGATGGTTTACCATCAATGGCACAAGTTCAACCTGGTGAGCACAGCAGAACTGAAGAACAGACAGAGTTGAGTCCTTGAAGATGTCACCTTCTGGGGCCTCCTGCTTATGATGCGAGATGAAATATTTTCCCCACTGTTTAAGTCACTTTTATTGGGCATTTATTAAATAAAATCACCCAGCAGGGCAGGCCACGAAGGAACACAGTCCCAGAGCACTTAACTGGCTTACTTGTTTTTAAGGCAAGGTGTTGCTCCTCATCTTTGGCGCATCCTTTAGCAACAAGAACAAACACAGAGATATCGCTGTAAATTACCCCCCATATGTAAAAACACAGCATGGAACCTGACACATTTAAGCAGTCAGTAAAAGGTAGCTATTTTTCTTTTTCTTATTAGCATAATGTCTCAATAAACGTTAGTTCCGACCCTATCTCCTTGAGTATCTTTCTCTTTGCTGCTGATTTCCTCAGTACCTATCCATTCATCTCCCTTCTCCCTTATTAAGCCTGGCTCTTGAAAAGACTGTCAACTTGCTCTCAAGGAGGTGTCAGTGATAGATAAGGCTTAATGTATGACCTCATTCCCCAAACACTATCAGCTTGCCAGTGAGATTTACATTTAATAGGGGATTAAAGCTGTAAGCCAAAGGAATGAATCTTAAATGGTGAAATTTGAGGCACCGGAAAGCTTAGGAAAAACCATATTGGAGGAGAGGGTCTCTTTGGTGGTCTTGGTTTTCTCAGAGGTTCTCATAAAGTTTTCCAAATTCTCCCAGATTAAAAAACATCTCGCTGTACAGCCGTTGGCAATTAGCGGTTGGCAAACAGCAGACTGTTGATGAAGCTTTGTGGATCTGAACAGGAGTGGGAGAGGGGGCTGTGAAATCAGAGCCACAAGAGAGGATGTCTGAGCTTCAGAGGGGTTGTCTGTCGAGTGGGCGAGCCGGGCTGGCTGAGCCTGCGATGGAGCTTCCTGGGGGCTGGGACCCTGTGGAGCCACACTTGTTTTTGATATGCACAGACACTGATGTTGTGTTTCGGGGGTGAGAGGTGAGCTGTCTCAGGTTATGTTTCTCCTCATTCACTCATCCCACCCTGCCCTGTTTTTGTACTTACCTCCCCCCCTCCTTCTCTCCCTCTCTCTTCTCTTTCTCTCTCTCTCTCTAAGTTCTTTTCCTTGCTTGTCTCAGCCTTCCCAAGTGCTTCTTTGGCCAGGCCTCCCAAGTTCTGTGAGTCAGACTTGGGTCCTCCTCTCCTGGGATCCAGCATGAACTTTTGAGTCAGCCCCATCAGGACAGACTGGATGGACTTTGCTCTTTTTGCTAGGATCTCATCTCTGCATCCAGTGTTCACTGTTTCCTGTTTACTGTCTCCTCTTCAATGACGTGGTGATAGTTTAAACTCTGCCTTCTGTCCCCCAGAACCTCTCCCACTTGCCCCATCCCGCTGTCTTTCTGGGAGACCAAGTCTCTGGAGCCTCATCAACTCTGGCTGGGGCTGGGGAAGACTGCAGAGTTCACTCCCACCTGTCCTGAAAAGCGACCTCAGCTTCTCTTCTCCCCAGGTGGCCTTCGCTACACAAACCTGACTCTCTCTTTCCAGGTCCTGGCAGACTTCCCTTGTCCCTACTCTGAGGCTTGGGGTGGTAACAACTCCAGTATGGCTGGCCTCAGTTATTGCTCTCACACATGGGAGGGTCCCTTGTAAGCCCCACATCTTGATCCCCTGGGAACGCATCAGAGATGCAGATGATGGGGCTACACCCCACCCTCCTGAAGAAGAAATACCTGGAGGGGGGCCCAGGAGTGTGCATTTTAACCAGTCCTCTGGGTCTAGGAGATTCCGAAGCATGGTTGAGGTTAAGGCTCACCACTCTTTTTACCTTCCCAGTTTTGCATACTCTACTCTTTAGATTATGCTAAATTGGATGTTTCCTCTGATTCTTGTTGAGGTCCTGACTGATATATAACAATAATGGTATAATGGAATTCAGATCCCCTCTCAAGAAACTAATCTTTGACTAGAGCCGCGATGTCAGTGAATGGAGCACCCTGAAACTTTGTCCTATATAGTAGTTCCCCTTATCCAAAAAGGATATGCTCCAAGACCCCCAGTAGATGCCTGAAACCATGCACAGTACCAAACCCTATATATTTATATGACTAAACATACACACCTATGGCAATTTATAAATTAAGCACACTTGGAGAGCAATAATAACTTACTACAGATTTTAGTAAACCCAGCAAATAATTTTTTTCTTTATGTATTGAGAACTTTCATATTTTTGCTTAGAGGAAGCACTTTTCAGCCTCCCTTTGGTGTATCTGAATTGTCATCATTGCTAGTCTTGTGCTTTGGGACCCGTATTAAGTAAAATAAGGATTATTTGAACACAAGCACTGTGGTACCATGAGAGTTGTTTGATAAGATGGTTACTAAGTGACGAGTGGGAAGGTAGCATATATGGTGTGGAAATGTTGGACAGAGAGATGATTTACATCCCAGATGATATGGAGCAAGATGACTTGAGATTTCATTACACTACTCAGAATGGTACACGGTTTAAAATATTTAATTTTTTATTTCTGGGATTTTCTATTTAGTATTTTCAGGTCAAAATTAATTGTGGGTAACTGAAGCAACAGAAAGGGGAATCATGAACAATCGAGGGAGGGTGCTACAGTCCATCTCTCTGCTCTCAGCACCTACCTGTCTAGTACATAATAGATATTCAATAGAGATTTATTTTAATGGAAAATTTTTTGATAGTTTTGTACTTTTAGGGGCGTGCCATGTGTTTATCCATTTACCATCAAGCGTCACCATATGAGTGCTGGGACTATAAAACCAAATACAATATAGAGTCTTACAAATCAAAGGATGAGATGTCAGCCCTTTGAATGTCAGCATGGCCGTCTATTTAATGGGGATCATAATATTACTGCTCCACTTGGTCATGGTGAAGAGGAAGTAAGGTAACACAGTTCTGGCACAGTGCTTGACATCAAAGCAGTGTCCAGTCAATTTTAGTGGTATTGTTATCACAATATAGAAATTACAATGTGGCTTAAGCAGAGCTTGAACACAGATGAGAACAGAACTTTGTGGGTAGCACTGTGTGTCATGGGTTTGGACATCTCACAAGCAAAAGGGCCATTAATGTACTTTATAAATCACCTGGCATTCCACGAGTACAAGGTGTTTATTTTTTTGCCATTCCTGCTATTATTCTTGCCCTTGTGTGACGTCTCTTCCCCATTTTCCCTCTCCAGTACTACCCTTAAGTTCATTTTGACCTGCTTTTATTGCCATTAAAAATTCAGCACAAAGGGTAGCTCTATGATTCATTCTGGGGCAAGACACCCTTGGTATCTTCTTGTTTATTTCTCCATTTAAAAATGAATATGACTTTTACTGGTTTAAAATATCTATGTTCATTGTTTTAAAAAATCAAATGATACATGCTCAAAGGACAACATATATATCTGTTGAAATAGGTCAGAGATGTCACTTTTAATTTTTTGGTGAACGTGTTTTTCGGGTATACCACTATACATTTCTCTGACGTTTTACCCCGCTTTTCAGTTTTACACAATTGTACAGAGCCCACCCTTTTTGTAGACAGAATCCATTCAATGAAACCCTGGAAAAAAATCAAATGCTTGCTGGCTCTGTCCTCTGACCACCAGATGGCGCTGCCTCTGAATGTATCCGAATTTCCTGTCGGGGTGCAGCTGAGGAGAGTCAATGTCTATTGCCTAACGATATCCTAAAAACAAGAACCTAATAACCCAAATTTAAAACAGTAACAAGTACACTAGGTACTACAGTAACTTTATGTAGTTGTGACTTAATGCAGCATCTATGTGGTTGTTTACATTGCTTGTTGTTATAAGCAAAAGGCACAATGTATTATGGTCTGTAAGCTTGCGTAATGGCCTATAAATTTGTGTAATTTTGGATAAATTTTAATAAAAATCTATTTTTTTTTAAAAAAGAACGGGTCAGTGTCCCAGGTGTTGGGCCTCAGGCTTTCCCTTGACTCTGGCCTGATTTTGGTGTTTGGTGACACCTGTGGAGAGAAAAAGCTACATCCTCATTCTGACACAGAGGGACTCTCTCCACGCGCCTGCCCCAGTTCTGAATTGTACAGCGTTAGGATTGTGCCTGTCGCCTCTTGCCCTGCTTCCTGGTCCAGGACTAGCGTGTGAGATCAGTACCTCACAGAGGAGACAGGATCGCCTGCCCCGTAATTTTGTTCATAGAGGACGCTCGGCTGCTGTTGAATTTAGGTCTCATTGAAGAATACGGTAGTCGGGGAAAGAGCAGTTAGATATAAAGTAAATTAAAAAGCATGTTTTAAAAGCAAAACAAGAAAAGTATTAAAAAATAACCTTGGACTGGGAGTAAGATTTGGATTTGGTATTAACTGGCTGCCTGACCTTGGATGAACCATTTGACCTTTCTGGGGTCACACGCTCTTATGTGCATGAGGAGAGGTCAAATTAGGATGGTCTCCAGGCTTTTTCCAGCCCTTATCTGGTTGGGTGCAAAAATCTCTCTTGTTTTCATTTTTTGGTGGGCAAGAAGGGGGAGCAGGTGAAACTGTACCCGGAAAGCATCATTCTGGGTACCGTGGAAGCTGGAGGACACAGGCCCAGCAGCGACCTCAGCAGAATGTGCCTGAGTCTGGGCTCTGCGTCCCCACTGCCGGCCCTGGCCCCAGCTTGGCCCATGCATCATTATTAGATTCCCTTCATTGTGCTAATTGACACAGGATGAAAAATACCCAGTGAAGAAAGCAGCAAATGCTTTTGCAGGCAGCCAGAGCAGCCGGCAAATGGGAGAAACTGTTGTTCAAGTTAACAGAGATTGAAAATGGGCCTGTTGATATCTCGTAGGGCACATGTTTCCATTTATTGCACCCAGATCCAGCTGGCAGCATGAGTTGTGGGGACAGAGAGGGAGGGTGGTTCGGTGGGACCCCATCTGAAGATTCAGATTCATGGAGAAGCAGACAGGATGACTAAAGAAAGGTTGAGAGGAGGGAGGAGAAAGCCGCATTCGTCACCTCCCAACTACAGAGAGGGCCAGACCCTCTTTGCACTTCACAGTTGGTTGGGAAATATTTTCTCTTAGAGTTCAGGATTGTGAGGGAGAAATGGTCAAAGTCCTAACTCTAGCTCCAGAGCTGTGCTTTTCAAGGAGGTGGGGGCTTGCTCCCCAGGGGACATCAGGCAGTGTTGCGAGACATTTTTGGTTGTCATGACTGGAATTGGCATTGGTGAAACTGGCATCTAGTGGGCAGAGGCCAGTGGTACCAGGAAACGCCTTGCAATGCACAGGGCAGGCACCCTGTCCTCCCAACGGAGAATGATCCTGTCTAAAATGTTGGTGGACCTGGGGTAGAGAGCAGTGCTCTAAAACAAACTTTATCTTTGGAAAGTAACCTAACCTCTCTGGGTCATTATTTTGTTAAGCTATAGTACTAATTTCATATGGTATGGTAGAGTGCTACAAAACTGGTGCTGCTTTCCCCTTTCCCTCCTCCTTGGCCATTGCAATATAACTTTGCAGCTGTTTTTATCAAGACCTGGAGTCTGTTTGCCACCCACTGAACTGGGGCTGGCCTGTGACTTGCTTTGTACAACGAAGAGTCCCCAGAGTGATAGCTCCAAGCCAAGACCTTGGAGGCTTTGTGCAGTTCTGTTTCTTCCAGAGCTCAGCCATATAGACAAGCCTGGGCTAATCTGCTGGAGGTTGGGACACTGTATGGGAAACAGCCAGATGGTCCTGTCCTAGTCTATAGCAAATCAATCCCGAAATGTAAGAAAGAACTTGGCTTAAATTGCAACCATCTACTGACCTAAAGCTGACCACAGATTGCAGAACATGGCTGAGATAAGAAGAACCCAACTAACTCATAGCTCACTTAGTTCCATGGTGTTTTGCTGTGCAGCAATAGACAGCTGATCTACATGGGCCTGAAATTAGGACTCAATCAGTGGTGAATCCTGAAGGGAATGGGGGATTTCTTATGATTTGCTTCCTTTCTTAATAGCTGGCATTTTGCGAAGTCAGAGAGCTTTAAATGGCTCAAGATGTGCGCAGCTGCGTCCTTGGATACCCAATTAATGGAGCTGGGCCAGATCTATCTGGAGGCAGGTTTGCTTTAAGGTCAATTTTATCTACTCACATCGGGGTAAGCCACAAAAAGCAACTCTGATTTAGGCAATAGCCAAAAAGCTCTGTGAGAAGGACAATGGGAAGCTGAGGAATAAAGAGTCCTCAGGGCCCTCAGGGCCTCTCCAGGGCCCCAGGTGGAGGGATTTCCAGAACGCTGTCCAGGGTGACTGTGTCCCAGTCACTTTCCTTCCTCTGTGTTTGTGCTCAGGATCCCAGGATGAGAGGATCTGTCTGGCTTTCCCATAGCACCTGCCCTGCCCTCAGAGGTGCCATCATTGTTGGACACGTCTGGCAATCCCACGTGGGGGGGAAAGGGCAGGCAGAAGGAAAGAGCAGATACCTTCTGCCTCCTTATCCCCACCTGCTCCCTGCCACACACAATGCCAGAGGTGGGAAAGTGAAGGAAGAGGTGGCGTGTGGTCTGGACATCCCAGACGTCTTAGTATTGCCTAGTTGGAAAGCAAAAAGCCTTAAACATTGAAAATCAAATTTCACAGGGCTGTTGGCCCCCCACCCCCACCCCATGTCATATGGACATAGCATTTGGGACCGTGGTGCCCTTGGGAGACAGAGCCCTTGGGAGAGGAGGGACCTTGTGGGAAATCTTTAGGTCACTGGGGATGTGCCCCCAAAAGACTCTGGGATCCCCACCCCTGCTTCCTCTTTTGTCTCCCAGCTACCATATGAGCAATTTTGCTCTGCCACACCCTCCTGCCATGATGTGCTATCTCACTCAGAGCCACAGGGCCAACCAGTCATGGGCTAAAGCCTCCAAAACGGTGGGCCAAGGGACATCTTTTCTCTTTTTAGGATGATCATCTGAGGTATTTGTTATAGTGATGGAAAGCTGCCTAGCACAGACCTCATTTTTGGAATCAGATTTAAACCAGAACATTTTCTACCAATTATGCTGATCTACCTGGGCTCAAAATTAGATGGTGCTGGGTATCAATAGGTAGATGGTGCCAAGTATCAGGAGGCCCTCCAGAGAATCTCTTAGCTGGCCATCAGTTTCTGAGTTCTCTAAATCATCCCAAATTCCCAAAGTACCCCAGCTATAGTGATGAAGGAGTTACCTATTTCCCATGTATAAATTAGGAAGGGTGGACAAAATCAGTTTTCTGATTTTGTCTTTTGCTTTTAATCTTGAATCCTTCAAGTAAAATCTTACATCGAAGCTCTGTATGTGTGAGAGGTAAGTGTGGAGTCCTTTTTAGCTAAGCGGCTTTGCATGTTTGGGGAGTGGTAGGAGGAGGAGCGGAGAGGCAGGAGCCTGGGCCGTATTTGGCCCCCTCCCCATTTTCTCTAAACTGGCACTGGAGTCGATTCCAGGACCTTCCTGGCTCTGGGGTCCACTTCGTGAAGACTGTGGGACCTCTGATCCCCGAGCTCTCCAAGCTTGGGGCACAGTTCTCTGTGTGTCGGTTAGAGGGGTTGGCTTTTGTTGGTGCTGAGAGACGGAAAGTAAATCCAATGTGAAAGCTACGTAAATGGCAGCTGCTAGATCAAGTTCTGTGGGAGATGGAGCTAATTCAGCATTTTCACTAAAGACAAACATGCTTCCCAGGGGAGGGAGAGAGCTCAGCACGGAGTCTGGGATACAGAAGAAAACGATCTTGGGTTCAAGAGAGAATTTTGCCTCCCTGTAGCTGGAGAGTTTCTTCAAGCCTGTGAGCCTTGATTCCTTCATCTGTAAAATGGGGGAAACAGCACCTATTTCCTAGAGGCACTAAGAGAACATGAGCATAATAATGAGTGTGAGGTGCTCGGTGGTGCCTGGGATGCACAGAGCACTCAAGAAGTGTTAGCTCTTCATCCTATTAATATCCTCCTTGCCACGTGGCAGCTGACAGCTGGGATCAGCAGGCGAAACCCTTGCTCTTTTCTCCTTACCAGCGTTGGAGTAAAAGGAGGACGTCCCTGTCCACCCTAGTGCTCGTCCCCGATGCTGTCACCTCCAAGGCGAAGGGTCCTGGTCTCTTTCTTTTTATTCCAGAGGGCTGTCTGCTCTTCCTGTCATCCCCCACAAGAACACCAGGAGAGAAATTAAAGCAATAAGGGCTAAACTGGCTGCGATAGGCGAGCATGTGATAATGATATATAAAGCCGAAAGCACTAAGTGGGCAAAACTGTGCTAGAGGAGTGAGTAAAACCAAGATAAATGCGTCCCTTGAGAGCTATAACACATAACTCAAATAACGGGAGCAGCAGGGGTCTGCAGTCCCTTGAAAGAGCAGTTTGCTTTCCTGCGGAGCACAGCCTCTGCCCGAGCATCCATAATTCCCTGCGCGCTTGGGATTGGCCACCACCGCCAGCTGCCGGCGTTGCTGCTGGTGGAGTCCAGTTTCTGCTGGGACCTGAGCACCCTGGGTGGGGAGGTAGCAGAGAGCTGAGGTCTGATCTCAGTGGCACTGTGGAATGGAGGGTGGGCCGGGTGGACACCAGGAGGACCTAGGTTCTAGTTCTGCCTTTGCCTTTTTGAGCTGTGTAACCACAATTAGGTTACTTCACCTCTCTGAACTCTTATTTTCTCATGTGGAAATTGGAGGTATACATGTTGGTTGTTTAATGTGTACAGTGCTATAATTAGGTTGGGATGTAAATTCTGATGTTCTATTTCACAGGAAGGTGGCCATAGTTAATTGTACTGTAACGCATATTTTGAAATAGCTTGAAGGAGAGTTTTGAATGGCTTCACTGCAAAGAACTGAGGTTGGTTTGAGATGTACTAATAGGTACTAATATGGATGCACTAATATAGACATGTATCGTGGACATGCAGACACTAATATAGATATATAGATGCACTAATATAGATACAGATATCTGTAGACATAGAGATACTAATTTAGACATGTAGACACTAATATAGACATGTATCTGTAGACACATAGATACCCATATAGGTAATAAATGCACTAATATAGACATGTGTCTGTAGGCATGCAGATACTAACATAGATATATAGATGCTCTAATATAGATCCAGATCTATGGACATGCAGATAGAAATATAGACATATAGAATACTAATATAGACACATATATCTACAGACATGTAGCTACTAATGTAAATATACAGTGATACCTTGGTTGTCAAACTCAGTTTGTTCCAAATTCATGTTTGAACACCAACATGTTTGAGAATTGAACGTATTTTTTTCATAAGAAATAGTAGAAAACCAAATAACTGGTTTTGAGGCCCAGTGGTTACACTTATAAATTCATTTTTCCAGGAGTTTAACAAATTTCACAATGATTTCTTTCTTTAACTCTGTCATTCTCACACTTTTCCTCTTAGCTTTACTGCTGTTATCACTAACTTACTTTGGAGCCGTAGTTAATGATTTCATGCAAATAAAGTACCCCTCCCCCCAAAAAAGCAGAATGAGGAATTTTTAATGTACTAACGTAAGCACTATATGTTGTCTGGGTGAGAAGGGCACTTAGACTGAAGCGTCACCACTTTGTGTCCACAGCAAGACACAGCGCTTGACTCACTCTTGGCTGGTACAGGTTTTGTCGAGTTGAGTTTTTGGTTTGACTGCTGAGCCAAGTGATGAACGCTAACAGATTGTTTTTGAACTTTGCTGTTCGAGTAGTGGAGAGTTCGAGCTTGGAGCGTTCCACAGCCGAGGTATCACTGTATAGATGCACTAATATAGACGTGTATTTGTAGACATGTAGATACTAATATAGATATAGAGAGAGACACACTAATATAGACACATATATGTATATATATATTTAACCTGATTCAGTCATTGCATATATATATCAAAGTACCACATTTGTACTCCACAAATATACAACTGTATGTCATTTAAAAAGAAATCTATATACATAGAAAGAAATAAAAGAAAAAAGAGAGAAAAGACAGAAAGACAGAAAGGAAGGAAGGAAGTAGGAAAGATCTGTCACTGTGGGGAAGAGCGGAAGCCCACTCAGCAAGGTGGCCTCCCAGGGGTGTTGTTTTTTTCCTTTAAACATTCAATGTGGTTCTCAAAGTGGGGGTACCTAGAGGAACAAGATACGTGAAGTTTGGACCACACTGGAGACCTATTGAGTCAGAAACTCTGGGTGAAGGGGGGGTGGCTCTCAGCAATCTGTGCTTTAACAGGGCTGAGGATGGTTGCTAAGGTTGAAGGATGAGTCTTTTCTAACAGTGGTCCCAACTTGTGTTCTTGTTCCTCACACCTTAGGTGCTAATTTAATTCCTTAATGAGGAAGGCAGGGACTGAGTGTCCACGGGGGATTGCTGGGGCCCTGGGCAGTCCCTGGGCTCGGAGTCCCTGGGCCAGGACAGCTGAGTGAGTGCTAAGCGTCTCCATGCTCTCGGAGCAGTCCCTGGAGGTGAGTGGGTCCCTCCACTCTAGGCCCAGCTAACTTTCTTGTCTTCTATAGCCCTTCATTCTCCCACCTAGAAATACTTTTAGTCTGCAAAAAATTCAAGGAGGCAGGAGCTTTCCTCTGCCCAATAATACTTTCCCTACGTTCTGTAAAGTGTATACCCTGATTCCCTTTAGGTACAAGTTTTTGAAACCGAAAAACCTAAGTTTCGAACTCACAATGTGAAGCTTTTGAAATTTAAAGACTTTCCCCCCCACTTTTCTGCAACCCCTTCCTTAAAAAATACCATAAAATTTAGCTGGGGCTTAAAAGAGGAGTCACAGGATTTTTGTGGGGAGAGAGCAAAGGCAGCCATTTCTAAGGTAAGGCCTTGCTGCATGCACTTGTTAGATAAGTAGGGGAACAGGCCGTTCCACTGAGGGTCCAGGTTGCCTTTCATTTAGCAAACTCTACACACACC
>PVJO010027900.1:0-18949 GCA_004026905.1 Hystrix cristata
CACCTGCCATCAGGACAGATCCTCCGCACTCAGGTTGCTGGTCCTCCACACCAGTTGTCTCTGGAAACCCCTCTCAGACACACCCAGAAATGTGTTTTATTAATCTGCAAGGCATTTCTTAAACCTGTCAAACTGGCATATTAGGATTAACCAGCATAGTATTCAAAATGTATATTCTCATTTGGAATAATATCTGGTGTGTTGTTCTATTCACTGTTATTGTAATGTTGCTTAGCTTAAAATGTGTATATGTTTCACAAAATGAAGAATTTATTTTATGGGAATATGGGCTCTTTTCTAATCATGCATAACTATGCTATTAGTATTCTTCTATAAGATAAGCTTTTATGTAATTCAGCATAATTCTAGTAATTTTATAAGGCCATAATATTGCTGTAGAAATTTTATTTAAAGGATGTGTTTTAAATATGTCTGTTGTGGAGTGAAAGATCTGTATGACACAAAGATATACTGAGGGTATATTTTATTTCTAGTGTCAATTGAAATCACATCTAGTCTTCCTGTGGACATTATTGTTAATAAATAAGTAAAAATGAATTACTGACAGTATTAATACTTCATTGACTAGAAACATTAGTGGGATTTATCAGCATGTGGCTACCTATGCGAAGACGCATCAGGGTGGTTAATATTCAAAGGATGCATTTGGAGAATAAGGTGGTCATGCAGGTGCTCAATCAATACGCTATCTGCACATGCTTGGAGTTCAGATTCTGTGGCAATATGATCTGGCTCAGAATTCCATTTCAATTACTTATTAACAATACTCCTTTAAGTAAATCATCAAACTGTTTCTCAGTTTGCAGATGTTTAACTTTGAGATAGATAAAATATTGCCTGTCTCAGAGGGTTGTTGCATTAAATAACTTTGGTATAAAGGGAATGACTTCCACATAGAAAATAGTCAATAAATATTTGTAGTCATTATTAGAATACACCAAACATTTAGGAAATTATTTTATGATTTCATACTGGATTGGGAATAATTTAGTCATTGTTTCATACTAGCCTTTGAAAATTTTCTCAGTATTATATCCAGATTTTGTTGGTAGGTGTTATAAAATCTGCTTAACTTTTAAAATATGCAATTTGATCTACAGAAAGAACATTTTAGCAGTCCATGCATGCCTATGGGAGAAATGTTTCTTGATAATTATGAATTTCCTTGATATTTGCTCACTATAGCTAACTAAAACAATTACCTAAACTTACAAAATACTCTTTGGCTATTTCTAACAAGAACCGTCCCCATAGGACATCACAAAAAATGTGTACTGAATGGAGGGATATTTTTATTGCAGTTAAAAGTATTTATGTACATATACTTCCAACTTCGAAGTTGTTCTTGAGGGGAATAAAGATATGCATTCGATTAAAATGGCTTTTAAGGCATTTTTTAGGATACGTATAATCATGGGACACAGTTCTGAAGAGATCCCTTGTGGTAATTATATATTCTATGAACCCTGAATTAAAAATTGCAAATTTCATCAATATTATTTATTGAAATCTGTTGAGCAGTGTCTGTCACTTAACATAGCTTAGTAGTTCATTCCTTTATGCTCACTTAAGAATGATAGTTATAACTTTAGTAATGAATAAATACTGAGAAATGTTGATGAATAGATAAGACCATATCTGATACTTCGTAGCTTAGAAAGTAACTCATTGGCTGAACGTACAGAGTATAAAGTAGCCTTTTAAAGCACCTAGCAATTTAATTTGTGTTTTACTTTTATTCTCTGGAAAATACATTAGGTAATATCTATTCAGCACCCTATTTCAATTTGTTCTCAGCAGTTTGATCTGTAGGAAAATCCAAAGTTAATTTCTGATGTATTAGTGGCGGTCAAGAGAGATCCATTAGGGAACTACATTTGAAATTCTAGAAAGAGTTGCATTAAAACAAGGTCCTACCTCAGCAGGATATGTATTAATGCTAGTCTTTTCTCAACAGGGTGCTTTCTTTATTTTTCTTGTGTCACAGTTAGCTCAAGAGTTAGAAAATCACCAGGGGAAATATGATCAGAGAACTGGAAAACTAAAGAAAATCTGGACTGAAATAAAATGAAAGGGAATTTCTGTTCTTCTGTAAACCAGTTCTTGAACTTGAGCAAGAAAATCAATATTTCAGTATCTCAGCATCTCAGTCACAAAATAGAATCACAAAACACATCTCTTAAAATTATAGGAATAATGCATATTAAATAGAAAGAAGGATTCCAGGTAGGGTGAACCTCAATTCATTCTTTGTAACATCCAGAAATGCAGAAAGCCTTCTCATGTTCATGGGTCTTTTAGGGGCGGGGAGCATGCTGGGAATTGAACTCAGGGCCTTGTGCTTGCTAGGAAGCACTCTACCACTGAGCTAAATCCCCAACCCAGCATGGGCTTTTATCGGGATTTTCCTAGAGGGATTCATGCACAAAGAAGATGGTCTGTATAGGTAGCTTCACGGATCCTCTAGCTCTAACGATTTATGGTCTATGTGGAAAAACAAACTGACAACTATTTATATTTGCGATAGGGGTTTGGATGAGTAAGTGCCACGTATTTTTTTTCCCTAATACATACTTACTTTTCACTTCTGAAAACTAACTCGAAAATTAGAACCTTCACATTTTCATTGAAGTAATTCTATCATTTTTATTCTTACAGAAACACATGAAAATATGATCCTACAGGATATAATTGACAATCAAGGTGCAAATGGTGAGTTACTCATGTAGTTAGTTGCAAGGTGAAATGGGAAGTAGAATTAATTGTGTTCATCTGACTATATATGTAAATAGTTTTTACAAAGCATTTCAACTGCAGAAAATTAATTTAAAAACATACATTGACATTATCTGCATGTCATTTGTTACTATATTTATTGGATAAAATATCTATCCTTCCAATTTGCGAGTAACTCCAAAATGAAAAAAAAATCAATTATGAAAGGCTTTATTTATGAAAATGGAATATGATAAGTCAGGTTTAGTAATGTCTCATACTGCTTAAATTGTTTTTGTGTGTGTGTGTGCTACTGATTTGTCTAGAATCTCTCACTTGAGTGTTTTAAGGCACAAACATATGTAAATCTACAGTGTGTGCAACACAGGAGCAAGAGACTGATTCTCTGTGAGAAAACAAGCACTTCAAAGTAAGTTTTTCTGAATAAAGCGAAGGAGTAATTGTGGAAATTGCTTGTATTTTTTAATCTCTTCCATACTGAGAGACAGGAAAGAAAGATCTGAACTAAGTTAATTATTGACCAATTTCCTAAGATGGTATTTCTTCATGAAAACTGGTAAGTATTAAAAAATTTTGGGGTGACAAATAATCTATTGGTAAATGCCACTATATTGAATTTATCAGGGGAATATTTTGAAAAATTATCCAAGGAATTTTCTTTTCAAACTATTTCAGTGTCTACCCCCTCCATCCCTATGTGTCTTTTGTCATTATGAACAGGCCAAGAAAATAAAGTGTGTTGCCTAAAGGAATGAGAAAGTGAATAACTTACAACAAATAATTGTTTTATGTTGATTTTCAAGTAAGAGATTTGTTGTTCCATGGTTCAAAAACTATTTTGGGTGGAAAAATGACGAAATTTATTCACTCCAACATGCTAGTGCTTAAAGAACTAAAAATCAAATGCAAAAACATCATTTAAACTCATACAGGTGCTCTCTGGATCAGAACTTAGTTATGTGATGAAACCGAGAACCATTTTAAGATTTGAACAGTTTTGAAAAGACTTCAGGAGATTAAGTTTCAGTCTGGTGAATTAGATTCACTCAGGAAACTAAATTTCAATCTTGTAAAAAACCTAATAACCTCTAGCTAAAAATTTTCTTTCTTGCAGCTCGTCCAAAAATGTTACTGGGACACCTTTTACTCACCTCTAAAAACGCGACCAACTGAAGGAAATTTTTGAATTAAATGTATTAGAAGCGTCGAATCTTGTAGCAAGCTGGAAATAAAGCACTACATGAGCTCACAAATAATCTGGTGTTAGTAGTTGGGCAGGATGAATCAAGGCAGCTTTCCTTCGACTATGACTAAAGTGTTCAAAGAGAAGGGGGAGACATCAGACGAGGTAAGATTCGGGTGGTTTTTAAGAAACAAGCCCATGCCATGAAGTGACGAGGCTAGGCATTTCAGACAGGGTGAATGGGAAGGAGAAAACAGAAAGAAATGACTCCTTACATACAATATATTTAGTCAGTGCTTACTAGAGTCAGATGTAGAAGAGTGCCAGAGGTCTGTTTGTGCGCGGGAGACCCGAAGGACCCAGCCCAGGGCTTGGAGCCCGTGCAGTGTCCTCTGCAAGTCTGTGTCAGAAGACCAAAGGATCCGACACGGGAGACCAGAGGATCTGCGCTGGGATTCCGGGCCCGAATCTGAAGGATCTGAGCCAGAAGGCTGGGAGATCTACGCTGGAAGCTGGGAGAGGAACGCCCAAGGTGAAGATGAGGATGGAACTTCCCCAGAGGAAAGAAAGCAGCCAAATCTCCTTCAAAGAAAAACCACCGAAACTCTCCCGAAGAAAAGCAGCAGCACCAAAACTCTTCAGGGAAGATCAGCTGAAATCCTTCCCTACAACCATACTGTCGCAAATCAGCTGGGCATCCCACTCAAGTTGACAATCAATTAAGTAAACACCACATCCAATATGGAGCACTATTGGGAGGTGGTGAAACCTTTAAGAGATGGGACCTAGTGCGATGTCCTTAGGACATTGGGGACATGCCCTGGAAGTGGACTGTGGGATGCTGGCCCCACCCCTTGCTCTCTTTTACTCCATAGGTGAATGGTTTTGCTCCTTCACGAACTCCTGCCATGATGTGCTACCTCCTCACAATCCCAAAGCCACACCTCTCATAGACTGGAATCTCTAAAACTATGAGCCAAAAATAAACCTTTCCTCTTATAAGTTAATATTAACTCAAATACTTCATTATAGTGACAGAAAGCTAACACAGTGCCTCCCTAAGGGGAAAAATTCAGAAGCATTTAAGGCCATACTCAAGTTTGACATTATCCAAGTTTGAGCACAAAAATCAGCAGTGGCATCAAAGTCCCGGGACTAGTATTCTTGTCCAATTACCAACTAGCTTTATGACTTGAGGCAAATTACTTCACCTCTCTTAGTTTTAATTTCATCCTATATAAGTGAATTAAGGCAAATCAAATTGAAAGTTCTTCTCAGATACTATGTTCTATGAGTAAAACCTGTATTTTTAATCCAAGAAAACAAACACACCAGATTGTTACTTACTTCTTTGCTTCTGACAATGTCTTCAATAATACAAAGACAAGAGTTCTGATGGGAAGTCTTTGTAAATATTCACTTACTATGGAAGAATACTTAGAAGTTAACTATATGAGAGGACTTATTCCTATCAATTAAGGTTTAAATTTGTACTCACTTTAAGAGAACCCTAAAACTACTGTACTTAATCACTTTGACACTCTCTTTATGAATGCATTAAAAATTATAAATTTGGGGCTGGAGATTTAGCTCAGTGGTTAGAGTGCTTGCCTCACAAGCACAAGGGCCTGAGTTCGATCCCCAGCACACACAAAAAAATTATAAATCTGGTCTCAATACAAAGGATAGTTTTGGACCTGAAAAGCAAAAGTGATTACATATGGTGAGCTACTCCAGTGGTCTTTGATTTGAGGGAGATGACTCACCTAGCCCCTCAAAACAAAAGTGAAAATTAATATAGCTAATTCAATATTATCAAAAACTCTAAAAGACTATTGAAAGCTCTAAAGAGAT
The DNA here is from genome assembly GCA_004026905.1 of Hystrix cristata. NCBI lineage: Eukaryota > Metazoa > Chordata > Mammalia > Rodentia > Hystricidae > Hystrix > Hystrix cristata. Next base: position 5,795 of record PVJO010027900.1, read on the forward strand.
TTCTGAGATGAAAGAAAAACAATGAAAAGTACTAGGATAAAAAAGAAAATCTATTAAAAGAAAATATAAATGGTTAATAAAACATTCAGAATTTCTTTCTTAAATATTATTCAGACAACTTCCATTTATTAAGTGTACACTGTGTCTGACACATCGCAGGATCTCACTTTTGTTCCTCAATAACAATTCTATGACACAGAAAAAAAGGAAGGAAGGAAGAAAGAAAGAAAGAAAGAAAGAAAGAAAGAAAGAAAGAAAGAAAGAAAGAAAAACTGGTAAAATTAAATGCAACAATCCCCCAAAAAAGCAAAAATACAAGTTTGAAATGTGGCATGATCTCACTGATGATCCTCAAGAAAAAAAATGCATAAAAATATTTCTATTTCATAAGTAAAAATAATGGTAAAATATTCTAACACCACATCTAATTTTGAAGTTATTATTCTACTTACAGTGAAGAAACTGGAATATCTACTCAAACTTGTGCCCATTCATTGACTGTAACATATTTTTCATAGGAAATGAAACACTTTTGGTTTATATTCTTTTTGTTTTTAAATTATATTTTTAGAATATCTATATATTTATTTTGAAATTAAAAATACTAATACTAACTCTAGTATAACACTAAATGAATAAGTGTATATGAATTACTAGCATCACTACAATTAAGTGCAAGTATGCAGCTTTTCTAAGTACCAAGTCTTATTTTTCTGCCCTTTGTAATCATTATTTAGATCACTATAACTATTAATCTGAGCTTACAACAAAAATTGTAGCTATTAGTTTCTTAATTGTATATATTTAAGGTGTATAAACACATGTTTTGATATCTTCATATGCAACATTCATAGTCAAGTGATAATATAGTCAAGCAAATTACCATACCTCCCAACTCAGTTACCTTTCTTTTACTTTCTCTTCTTTTTTAAAAATTTTTCTTTCTCTCTCTCTCTCTCCTCTCTCTCTTTCTTCCTTCCAGTTTATAGTAAGAGTATTCAAAATCTACTATTTTGGTGAATTCCCACTATACATTCCAATATTACTAACTTTGCTCCTCATGTTGTACACTAGATCTGTAGAATTACCCTATATAACTGCAGCTTGTTACACTTCAACTTGATGACAATATTCATAATATCATAAATTCTTTATCCAATCATCCAACAATGGCATTCAGCTGTTTCTGTATCTTGGCCATTAAAAACAATACTGAAATCAATCTGAGAGTGCAATATCTTCATGAGGTGATAATTTTATTCGTCTTGGGTGTACACCCAGGGAGAGTATTGGTTAGTCATAAAATCAGTCGACTTATCATTTATTTAAGTACTTCCATGTGTTTTCCACAGTGGCTGCAGCAATCTACACCCTCCTGACATTGTAGAAGTGTTCTCCCTTTTCTAAACACTTGCCAAAGCTCATTTCTTTTTTTTTTTTTTCAAAGCTTATTTCTTACCTCTTTAATAAAAACTGTTCTGACTAGTCTGAGATGACAGTCACCTGTTTTGATTTTGCATTGTCTATTACTTAGTGAGGTTGAGGACCATTTATATTCCTGTGCAGCTATTATATTGAGTTTTCGTGTTTGGAACTTAGAGCAAATAAAATTTAGTTAATTAAAAGTATAGAATAGAAAAAGAACTGACCGTGTTCCTTTTGTTCCTCACTCAGACAGGTATTCAAAAGTTAACTGAAAACTTCTGCCAGACAGAAAAAGATAATGCTGAGATATATGAATATCTGAAACACATACCCTAAGGCTACTTGCTCTTATCTAAGAATTGCAGATGACAATTTGTAGAATATCTATTCACATGACATCCATTATTTCATCTGTTAAGGTTAGAACAGGGAACTGTTCCTTCTTATACAATAGTGTTTTTTGGTCTTTACAATGGAAACAGATTTTAGTAACTAGAAAGGTATGATATCAACCAGATTGTAAAAGAGAGATTGACCATATTCAGCTCAGAAAGCAAGGACTAGAAAGATTTGTAATATCTGGGACAATAGTATCTTCAGGGATGTTAAGCTTATATAACAACTATGCATCTTTCTAATCACTAAATACCAAAGAAATATAGATATAGTACCTGGTAATTGCCTTGGCGACAACGAATAAAGGGCAGTGGTCAAAAATAACATAAACTGATTGCTGGGTGCAGTGGCAAATATCTGTTCCACTAGCTACTTTGAAGACTGAGGCAGGAGTGTTGCAAATTCAAGATGAGCCTGGGAAACGCCAGGCTGTTTCTCAAAATAAAATTTTCAGAAAGGACTAGGTAGGGAATTTAGTGATAGAGTGCTGCCTAAAAGGAGCAAGCCCCTGGGTCCAATCCCTAAAACCTCAAATAATCAATTAGTAAGTGAATAAGTACATAAATTGGTAAAGTAGAACTTTAGAAATACGGATTTAGTAAATGTGTTTCTATGTGTAGTACTTGCATATTAAGAAAAAAATCCACAAATGTGTGCTGTTTTTTGAAGGGTCTTTGTGTTCTGGTAATACTAGATAAAATTCATTTATTTTTTGCTACTCTTGTGTAACCTTTTTTTTTTTTTTTTTATGATGTGAAATAAAGCCACCTTTACTGAGAATTCCAACTACAACTATCCCTAAGGAAAACTCTTTAATTTTGGAAGAAACCTACCATTGAAATGTCATCCTTTTTCCAATAAAACTATTGACAGCAGACTAAAGTGATTTGAAAAGGCATTCACAGAATAATTCAGGAGAAGGACAGGTTGGATTTAACATTGATACACATTAGTAAAGTTATAAAAAAAAAATCTTCAGAATGTGATATTACAGCTTAAAAGTTTTAATTATCTGGAGACATAAAATGTAAATCCGAATAAACTGTTCAGTTAGTTTTGGGAAGTAGTAACAGTTTTTGTTTGACATAGTGACAAACCCTCTAAAATAAAGAAATATACAAGAAAAATAGGGCATAAGATTTTGTATTATGAAAGGAGAGGGCTCCTTGGGGAATAAATACAGAAGATATTTGAAAGTCTGTCAATATGAGGAATTCTTAAACTTAAAAAGGGGGCACTCTAGAAAGAGGGAAATTAACTTAATACAGAACCTTTCAAGCATTCTTAAAATACCATTTTCCTCTCATTCATAAGAAAATTTCACTAATACATAAAAATTAAAACCCAAGTTTTGAGTAGCGAGCAACACTACAACCTCAATAATAAAAATAAACTCTTCAACTGAAACTTCCCCACACATCTCCTCACTGGCTTGCTCTTTCTTGCTTTTACTCAGTTTGGAATCAATTCTCTTAACTCATCTTGGGTATTATACTTCTTCGGTGCCCTGAAATCTCGTTTTTGTTTATTTTTTTCAGTAACGAAGTCTGATTCAAAAATCAAAAGGTCAACATCTTGAACAAACCTTTCAGATTTTTTTCTCAATACATTTTGACAATTTTATTACCTTTCTTCTCATCCAATATAAAAGTATGTCTCTCATAACTACCGTTGTGGAGTGTACAGCTGCTTCCTGAACCAAGTCTGATAAAAAATGATTTTCTGGGGTCAATACAAATAAATTAATACAACATTATTTATTCAGAAAGTAAAACGAAGAGGTAAGTGTATCAATAACATCACTCTCTGTAAATAGCTAAAAGCTATACTATGATGCTTTCTTTTATCATTGTTTTTGTTCAGCCAATCAAACCAACGTATACATTTTAAGAAAAAAATCTAGTAATCACTGTTTTGAAGGTAGAACCAACAAGCAAATGGCAAAATTAACCTACATTTTTAGTTGTGTATCTATAAAAATATTTATGAGTATTTTTCAGATAATGGTAGCTAAATGTACTTTGCAGAAATTTCATCAAAACATTTCTGTTGTTGTAATAAGGACAAAGAGGTGTAATAGATATTCTATAAAAGGAGGCTGGTGTGCAGAGGAGAGGAGTACTAGAAGGAAAGAAGGGGAAAAGCAGAAAGGCAACAGGGGACAGAGGGGAATGGGAAAATATGGAGGATGATGAATGAACCTGCTGTAAATAGGGAGGGAGGGTGCAGAGGGGAGAGGGGAAGGGAGGGAGAACCAAGATACATCATGTATAGGTACAGAATTAATGTAATGAATGTGACCATTGTATGTAGAATGTACCAATACATGCTCTTGGTTTAAAAAAAAAAAACAAAAAACAAAAAAAAACCAAACATTTCTGTTGTTGAATATAAATGCACCATACTGTACTGACATGTTGTCCCACTATTTAAATTATCTCATACTGGAAATGGTATTGTTAGGCTCAGCGGTGGACTGTGAACTGCTGCACTGCTAGAAAAGGCAGTTCCTGGTGATCGTAAACAAAGCTACAGTAAAGAACTAAAGAAACCGAGTTTAAACTAAGAGAAGACAATTTCTTTAAAGGTGGCGAAAGGAGGAAGAGTGAGATGATGGATAGCTACTGGATGAGTATTGAGCATTCCAAAGCGAAATACTCTGGGACCTTTCCTTGCACTCCCTTTTTATTGGCTTTTCCTTGTGTTGGTCCTTGGAATCTGATTGGCTCTTGGGCTCGTCTGTCACCTCTGCCTTGATTTCTTTTAGCCCTGTAATTATAGGTGGGTGCCTGAGGGCCAAGTGACCTATATGTGAGGATCAAATAAAGGGGAGTCTGTGATTTTTGTGTTAATTACATTACCGGGGGCCTTCCCGAAACCAGTCTCTTTGCATTTGTCTCTTTAACTGTTGGAACTAGCTGGCTTCGTTTCTTTTTTTTTTTTTTAAGGTGCTGAGGATCGAACTCGGGTCCTTGTGCTTGCAAGGCAAGCGCTGGCTTTGTTTCTAACAATTGGATTACAGCTGTCTCTGCCCTTCAGAGTCTGGCTGTAGAGGTCAAAATTTTCTATTAATTTTTAATAATGTCTAATGAGGGCTTTAGTTTACCTCTTCCCTAACTATGGGGGCCCCTGTCCCTATAGTATTTACTGTTTCCCCACATTCTCAGCTCCATTGCGTGTAGTCAGAACAGGAGACTTTTGATGGATCTTGAGCTTTGAAGAGAGCTGACTTGTTTCACTTTCGGGGATTTGCATTTCTACACTTTGGGCACTCTTCCCTTTCTCTTGATCTCTCTCTGCTTATGACATTTCTCTTTCTCTCTTCTGGGTTATGCAAAAATAAGGGTCAATCAACCTTGGTCCCTGCTGTCTGAGGGATCAGCTATCCCACCGACTCACACTGTGCCTGTAATAAAATTCCAGTTTGGGATTGCTTTGTACAGCTCATTCCAATCCACTCCATGCTACCTCTCAAAGCCAACAAATTAAGCATTTTTGTAACTCACACATAAGTGAAGACCTATTCTATGTCTTCTTTGGCTGAGAAATACTCCCGTTTGAGAGATATTTAATCATTATGTAGGGACAGGAGTCCCCGTAGGTAGGGAAAAGATTGGGTAAAGGCCTCCTCAGACTTTAAACATAAAAGCAGCTACATTCCAACAGTTAAGGAGATAAAGGCAAAGAGACTAATTCCAGAAGGCCCCAGGTAATCTGATTAACATACAGAAAACAAACTCTCCCTTTTGACTCTTTAACTAGCCTTAAGGCATCCATCCAGAGGTTTGCCCTCTGCCAAAAAACAAAGGTCACAGAGCTGAGGGAAATCAAGGCAGAGGTGACAGACAAGCCCAAGAACCAATCAGATTCCCAGGGCTGACCCAAGGGAAAAACCTCAATAAAAAGGGGCTACAATGAAAAGCCCACGAGTATTTCGCTTTCCAATACTCCCTACTCATCCAGTAACTCTCTGTCTTCTCTCTCTTCGCCCTTTTCGCCATCTCTAAATAAATTGTCTTCTCTTAATTTAAACTCCGTTTCTTTAATTCTTTACTGTAGCTGGGTTTACAATCGCCGGGAAATACAACAGGTCACAGTCCACCTCCGGACGTAACAATTATACAAAATCTTGCTTCTGCTAAACCACCATAGTATCTTCTATTTTGTATTTTATTATATTCTTCTGGGTACTGCATTATTGTCATTTTCAGGACATTGAGTTCTTCTTGATAGCATTTTCTTCAATTCCACTTACAACAGCTTCTTTAGATTGCAACAAAATCAACTTTTACTTTCTGAATCACCTAATGTCTATACATTCTCCTCTTTTTCTATTCTAGCCTGTTACTATCTTGAATGCTTACACTGACAGCACCAAACATTATTTCTTGGTTTCAAATAATATGATGTCCACTAGGTTGTGATGGCCTCCATACATTCCACTTCTTTGTCTCCTTTTCAGGTCTACAACATTTTTTAAAACATCACAGTTCTGTAGACCTCTTTCATTCCTTTCTGCTAGCAAGCTCTTCTTCCTTTTCTGTAATTCTTTACTGAGAAAAGCTAATGATAATGACGGCCAATTGTTTGAGTATCAGTTTGCCAATGTTCTCAACAAGTTGACCTAACTGGCCTGCCTGTACTGCTGCACAGCCATGGATGAATGGATGTGTACACACACACACCAGTACACACCCATGAAGGTGCATGTACACACACACAGTAAATGTCAAACTCTGGATGAGTCCGTGTAAATTCTATACCTTTAAAACCAGAGTGCTTAGTTTTCTTGAAATAAATCTATATAATTTTATAAATGATGTAGCTAGAAATTCATATTATTCAAATTTACTTAATAAGCCCAAATTTATCAGACACTAACTTCAACATTCTTCCTTTTGATAGATTTTTGTTACTCTTCAATTAGAAAATAGAAGGATTCAGATAAGAATTTTAAAAATTTGTCTTCCAAGTGATTTTTCTTTCTTTTCAATTCTAATTGTTTAAGTCCCTTTTATTCTTCATTTCCATTATAATGAATGTGTTGATTATCCACTAAGCTAAAGGCAGATCAACATTTCTGCCATGAATCATTTGTGTTCCTTCTTTTGTGCAACTTTCTGCTTTCATTTTTGTGCAACTTTCAACTTTCATCTATGTCTTCTCTCACCTTGATTTTTACATACTACAAAATTGTTTTCCAGTGGCAAACAAATCTTTTTATTCCTTGCCAATTAATTTTAACTCTGCAAGCATTTTGATTTGAGTTCAAGTGTATTGTTCATACGTAAAATGGCATAGTGTTTGTACATAACCTATGCAGTCCTCCTTATATTTTACTATTTTTACTATTACTTTTATTTTACCTCCATTTTATCGATTTTTATGTCAATATTAAAAATACTGAATACTAAAACATCTTCAAGAAAACATGTATCTGAGGATAACAATTGGTATCATTTCTCCCACTTGATCTTGGTTGTTCACTCATATATGGGTGAAAGACTAAGATAATCATTAGTAGTGACGACTGAATCTTCGCTTCCCTTATATTAACTCAGTTGTGCAATAGGTCGCCCTACATGAAGCGACTAAATGTAAGCAGCATATATATAGATGAAATCTTATATCCAAGAAAATCTCTAACTGTTTCTATATAAATCATTTTCAAAAATTTAATGAGAGACAAATCTGTGCCTTCTTTATGGGGCCACCTTCTATCCTGGAAGCAAAGGCTCAATTTTGAGGACATGGCCTGTACTCTGGCCTAATTTAATTACCATGCTTTATCTCTCAACTCTAATAAAAGTATTTCAGACCTTTGTTCCAAGCTCAGAGTCCTTCTGAGTCTTTTCCAGAAGGAAGGCCTTATACTTTGTGTTAGAGTTTGCCTTGTTCATCCTCCTAAATTCATCCTTTCTGCTTTGTCCTCCAATAGTTCCCAACACATTTTACAAAATCAATCGTGAGACTTTGATTCCATTATCACACTTAAATTACAATCACAAACAATGTGGCCTTAAATGTAAATTGAAAAGTTTGGAATTAAAAAGAAAGGCAAGTGTTGTACATGAAGAAAATGTCATTGCGTGTAGTGAAAGCTAAAATCAAATGTTTCCTCCATCATTTCAACTGAAGGGAGTTTTAGAAGAGAGAGTCTGAGTGTTTAACCTTTATACAGGAAACTAATTTCAGGATTCTGATGTAGTGTTGATAAGGAAACAAAATTAGTTACTTATATAAAATTGGAAAAAGAAAAGGACCAAGAACATGAGTAAAGAGAAGTATAAAATTAATTGAAAAGGGTACAGATGTTGGTCCATGGTAAAGTCCCTTCCTAAATTGCATACTGTACAAAAAAGCAAATGAGTTGAAGAACTAATGTTTCATTTTTCTTTCTAATCAAAAAAGTAAATTACTCAATAATTACTGTTATGTGATCTGTTTTCCTATGAAAAGTGTTCCTGAAATTATTTGTCTGATCACTAAGAGATTTGGATGCTCTTTGCTCGCTCACAAGGTAGACTATCCTTACAATCTCCAGATAGATCTGCTCTGTTGTCTCTTGTTCTATACTTCTGAGTCTCCTCATCGTGACCTTGATATTCTCTTATCTATATAAATGGGGCTCTAGCCACTATAAAATTGCTCATTAGTACAGGAATGACGCAAACAGTCCTCTTCTCAGTATTCTATTCTGCGCTTTTTTATTTAAACCCTAATGTGCTATCACACACACACACACACACACACACACACACACACGCACACACACACACGCACGCACACAGACATACATCCTTAACCCTCCCCAAATTAACAAAAGTTACTTCATCTTTATTCATAGAAGGTCAAGAAAAATGTAGAGACTATATCCTGGAAAAGCAAACCCATAGACTTTCTTAATTTACACAATGCAGGCAAAAAATCCAAAAATATATGATCAAATTTAACATAAGGTTGATACGTATGGTTCCTTCAAAGAAAAGTAACTGTAGCCTGAAAAAAAGTGTATTTAAACATCCACTCTGAGTGAAAAAATATGAGTGGGAAAATCCAGATGAAATCAGGATTCCATATCTAATAACTTTAGGTATTAAGATTAGGAAAAAAATAGATCCTGAAGTATCTATGTCAATAAATAATTCCAATGAATCTTGATCTCTTTCTCTCTGTCCCTCTCTTTCTCTCTTTCTCTTGCTGGCTCTCATCTCTCTCCCCTCAGAGTAGCTAAGATGATGGAAATATTTGCTAATTGAATGATAATTGGTTAAATGAAGTGAAACAAAAATATTGAGTATAATTTTTTCTTATTCCATTATAAATGGTATTACTGAAGGGTCAGAGGTAAATTTCAGGTTTTTATATTCTCTAGGATGCATCATAATTTAACATCTTCAGAGAGTTTCTTTAAAGACTTTTTTACTTATTTTCTAACAAAGGTTTGATTAGAGATTTGTTATTTATCAGCATTAGCAGAATGATTTCCCAAGTGAAAGTGGATGTCAGCTTTCTTCTAGAGAGGAGATTTTTCAGGTTAAAGGCTCTTGCTTTGGAATCATTCCAATTGTAAAAGTGGCATGCAAAAACATGGTTAAGTACATTACACTGAATTTTTAAAAGGATCTAATTCTGAATTTTTAAAATTTCATCCTTCAGGATATTTGTGACTGTTGCCCTCTTCTTATATTAGAAACAGACTCATCTAGATGAAAAGAGCTTAACAAAAATTATATAAATGTATATATAATTATATGTAAATATAATATATATATAATCTGAAGTTAATAATTGGTATTATATATTTCAACTTCCTTCCTTTTGGTCCTTTATTAATTTTAATTTTATATTTTTATTTTTTGAGTCATTATTGGTGATCTCTGTATTCTTAGTTGTCTATTTGTGTGGACAGGTGAAAGATTAAATTGATTTTTTTTATTAATCTTCTCCATGCACCTAAAAGACATTTCCTGCTTAGCTGAATAGATTCAGATATAGAATCTTTGTACTACTAGGAGTTTTATTCCTCTAGATATATCTCAGATATAGAACAATAGTTTTAGTGCTAATCACCAGAAGGTCATCAAACTCAGCACTCAGTTCCTAGTCAGTTCCTCAATTTGCTGAAGACAAAAATGTCTTTAAAATATTATATTTTGGTTCTTTTCTAAGTAGAAACTTTAAATATCATAAATTATCTTGACGTATAATATTTATGTATGAAAACAAGAAAGCGTTTATCCAATTTACTTTTCACTCCTCTGAAAGTCCCAGACACAGAAAGTTATCTTGTCAAGAGAATTATTCTTCTGAATATCAGGTGCACACACCTGTAAGGAGATGCACACAGGAAATAGATTTCTCTTGTCGCTCTGGTTTATTTGCTAGACAAATAAAAAAAAAAAGTTTTATTTGAGAATTGGTTTGTTCTAAAGCTTTTTGCTTCCATTCTATTCAGTGTTTAATTTATCCATTCACCACTTCCAATTCACTACCACCTTCCATCTCATTAAACTGGAAGGATCTGGATTTTTTCCTATTCTGAAACTACAGAAAGAATGCAGTTCCAGGTGTAAAATTCTAAAGTAAACATGAGCCTACTTCTCTGTCCTTACTGCTCCCCAGTGTGTGTCTGTGTGATGCGTCACATTAGGGTTATTCTATGACCTGCAGATATTTCCTATCAGTATATAAAACCAGGATTGGAAATAGTAAATTATTTGCCTTTGCTTCTGCCAGAGACTCAAGTTTGGAAAATAATCAGCATCTATTAACCAATGTAGAATTTACTTGGCTCTTCATTTTGACGTCCTTTAACTCCAGATGACTTCGAGTAACAGGAGTTGTCATTGGTAGATTTAGCAAGAGGGAAAGAAATTAACAGATGTTTTCACTGTTCTCGGTGTTTAAATGTGTAGACGTCAGTTACAGGAATCTAAGCAGCTTGAAAGGTAACAGTTGAAAAAATTTGGAGGAGTAACAGTGGCAATAGTTTTTAAAAGCAGCTAAAATATACTGAGTGCTTACTTTGTACTGGAAATTAGTTTAAACTCTTCTCATTCACTAGCTCATTTAGTGTTAAGAGCAAATTTATATTGGTAGTCTTATTATAATCTCTATTTTTGGGGGGAGGTATGCTGGGGATTGAACTCAGGCCCTTGCACTTGCTAAGCCAGCATTTTAACCACTGAGCTAAATCCCCAGCCCCAATATTAATCTCTATTTTATAGATGAGAAAACAGGCTGAGACTTACCTGAGGTCAACAGCTGCCAGCAACCTGACTGGGATGTAAAGCCTGGTAATGTGGTTTTGGAGCGCATACTGAATCTTACTACTGCTGTGTGCTGTACCTCTAGGAAATGGGGCTTAGGGAGAGTATACTCACCAAGGCAACAGCTTTGAATTGCAGATTTTTGAAAAAAACTTTTATTTGGTTACATATATTTGAATAATATTTCCTTTTTAAAAATGTAAATCTAAATGGTTAAAGTGTAAGTAGCTATATGACTGATGACGGAAACTGAATATGTGTGTAAAATGGGACAATCTTCTGAAAATGGTGCCGTAAGTTTTCTAGCTCTAAATACTGCACACAGCATTCAAAATTTGTTATATGTATGTGCAAACTTCACAAAACGAGTATCATACTCTGTACTATAAACTAGTAGTTTAAAAAGCACTTCATGTAAAAGTTATCAAAAGCCTGGACCCCACAAATACTATCTAAATGAGTCTGACTTGCTATACAGTCTGTATTCTCTCTTTGATGGACAAACTGTCATAATCCTTGTTTTTAGTTGAGAAGCTTAAACTGTAAGATACATCTTTACCAAAATTCTTTGACTTTTGAAGACAAATCACAGATATTTCAATATGTTCAGAAATACCAAGATAAATATTAACCCTTTTCTTCTACAGAGAATAATACATAAATATCCGCTTGACCTGCAACCTAGAATTTCACTTATTTTGAGCTTTATTTGGTAAAGTCATCGAAATATTCATTTGTGCCTTCCACCAACTTACTGCCACCGCCACGGAAAGCACAATGGTCATGAAGCATCCCCACCTGCGTGCGCCTCGCCTGGTGCCCCTCCTCCTGCAGGGCCCCGCGCATCTGCACAGTGCCAGAATCTGCAGGGGAGCCTGAGAAATTGGCACAGTGAAATGGATGAATGAGTGACTGAATGAAGTAAAAAGTATTGTCATGTAAGTAATTCTCGCCATTAATCCGGTCCTTTCTCCTTTGTTCAAATCCTCAACTCAAAAATGCTTTGCTTTTTACCCACAATACCGGGCCTTCTCTTTCTATCTTTATAAAGCTGGTCTGACTTGGATTGTGCTTTCGTTTGTTTCTTTTTTAACTGGGGAAATCGTGTCTTATTTTCACAAGGATATATTATTTGGAAATCATCATTTTACTTTTTTAGCTATTCCTTTTCCCTTTATGATTATGCCTCCTCTTTATCTTCAATATCATTGTGACAGCTGTTCTAAGTTTTATGACAATTGACATTTTAATATTTACTATTTGTATTTTATAATAACTTATTAACTCTCCTAACTTTTGAATACACCTATTTGTGACTCTGACAAAGCCGAGCAAAAATATTGGTGAGTAAAAAGGTAACTCTACCTTTCTTACTTGGAACAAGTCATGCCTATGCGTACGGTGAGGCAGAATATGAAAATTAATGAGAATTCATGGTCATAAGTAGTTCCACAATTTAATTATTGGCTGTATGATTTTAATTAAGTTATTCAACACCACTGAACAGAAGCTAAAAACTACATTGTACATGAATTAAATGAATTAATCCTTGTGCAAGTATTTGGCAAAATGTCCAATTTTACGCAAAACTTTTGCTCTTTCACAAACTTTTTTTTACTTTACCTTACATTTGATCAGCATGCATAAAAACTGATGAGTAATAATTCACACTTTTCATAAGAAACAAAATTAAAATGGTAAAAAGCAGAATAGTATTTTTTCTCCTATACAGTGTCTCTTTAAATGGGTATTTATATAGATTCAACACATTTGGAAGTATAAATATGTACTTAGATCCACACACAAAGAAAGGGAAAGAGACCTTTTTTGAAAGTTCATAATTTGGTACATGTTTAATATATGCGAATCTAACTTATATAGCAGCATTATTATTTGAGTTTTATGAAATAAACATCAAGAAATAATAACTTTGCCATTGGTGGGGTAGAAGATGAGGAGATTTCAGCACAAAGGTTTGAATAAAAGGGTAAACGTATGGATCAGTGTGTCCAGGGTAATTCTCTCTCTCCCTCTCTCTTCCTCCCTCTCTCTCTCTCTTTTT
>PVJO010027901.1:0-18994 GCA_004026905.1 Hystrix cristata
TGTGTGTGTGTGTGTGTGTGTGTGTGTGTGTGTTTGTTTGTTTGTCTCACCACTGTTCAAATACAAAATTCAGGCCCACGTGACTCTGGATAAAAAATACATGATTCCAAATAATTCCTACCTGCTTCTTATGTGACTTTTCCTCAATCACATTGTTCTTTCACTTTTTAAAAAATGTAGCCAGATGTAGTGGCTCATGCCTGCAATCCCAACACTTGCAAGACTGAGGCAAGAGGATTGTCACAAGTTTGAGGACAGACTGGGCAACATAGTGAGTTCAAGGCCAACCTGAACTGCATAGCAAGACTGTGTCTCAAAAAACCAGAAAAAAAAAAAAGAAAAAAAAAAGAACAAAATAAATAGACAAATCAAATAAAAATTAAGATAATTTCCTTTTAAGTGCCTTCAGTTTTATTGCACTTTTAATTCAAATTTAAAAACAAAGAAATGTAAGTAAAAAATTATGTCTCAATGATTATACCACCCCCAAAAAACTTTGAAAATTTCATGTTCGATTGGGGAATCAGGAAGAAAACTGGGCAAAAACCTTTTTTTGAGGTAAAATTTTGCCATTTTATTGTAAAGCAGTTTACAAGCATTGCATATTCTAAAAACTGAAATTGTTACATCCAAAATACTAGAGATGGTCTATTTGATATAAAAGTGAGCTAAATTTTTTTCCTTTAAATCTTCAGTGAAAATTTTCCTTAGGCAAAATCCATTTGAACCAAAAGAAGAAGGTTCATTATAATCCTCCCACATGGTAATTTTTGCATATGTTTATCATATTTATTACATGTCATCTACATAAACAGAGGTGAAAATATTTTCTGTCAATATACACTCATGATTTTCATGGAACTATTTGACTCTTTGAACTTCAGTTTCTGCATCCACCGGAGGGTTCCTAGAGAGGCAGTGTACATCATTCGATTTGTAACGTGTGGCATATCTAAACAGAAACGGGCCTTGTTTACCAGAAAATGGTTTTAAATTGCTGCTCACTTCTGCTTAGCGAACAATGATGGGACTTGAAAAATTATAATTTTATAAATACAACAAATAACTACCTGAAGTGAATAAATCAACATGAAGTATAAAGTGACCATCCTTTGGTTTTGATTTAGACTTTTCTCTGCAAGTGGGCTTCAGAGTTACCCGTGGGTCCTTGTGCTGTAGACAGTAAGCTGCTGGTGCCCACACAAGATTCCAGACAGCTCCTTCAATAGTGTTAGCTGTTTTTTCCTCTTTTCATCTCTCAAAATCCTAGACTACCTGACACTACTACCTTCTCTGTAAATTCTGCCATAGTAAAAAGTACAGTGAGACTTTCATTAATTTGACTATTCAAGCTTTATAATAATAGAGTCACTTTCTTATTTTTTTTTTATCCCTAGGCATTCCACTTTGTGATGCCTATGGTGTGGATAATAACATGTGCCTTATGCATGCTTCACAGAAATTCAGGGAAGTTAATTAGAAAACGTCAAGAAAGCTCTCCAAGATCCTCAGAGAGAAGACAACATGTGACTGCAATGTATCATTAGTATAAAAATAAAATCGGTCCTGATCCCATAGTTCTTAAAGGATCTTTACACATTGCTAGTGCATTTAAGAAATAAAATTGTAGATTCATTGAATTGGAAAGAATCTCAAGACGTCATATGATCCACTCTCTGCTTCAGGAGAGACTGTAGTTCTTTTTATCCCATATGACATTCTGACCTGTTTTTAAGACTTTCTAAAGAAATATATTCCAGAACTCATTTAATAATTTGTTTCCATCACTTCACATCTTTCAATTATACAATAATGTTCTTTTAGTCTACTTTTTAGGTAGCAAAATGAAATCTAATTGAAGGGACTATGATTCGAGATACAGATTGGAATTTTGTAGTCAAGAATTGCTAATCTCAACTCTTTTTGCACAGTTAATGTCAATATTGTGTGTAAGGGAAATGGTGAGTTTGGGATTTGACCTTGAAATCAGGTCAATATTTTGATGACAAATCTTTTTTTAAAATTTTTATTTATTTAATGTTTTTTGGGGGTGCTGGGAATCAAACTCAGGGCCTTGGGCTTGCTAGGCAAGCACTCTACCACTTGAACTAAATCCCCAACCCTGACAAATCTTTTTTTAAAAAATTTTTCTTATAAATTATTTTAAGACTCTCTTTACCAAAGGAAGTGGAAAGACATTTATTTCCATTCTGCTTTCAATTGTATCTAGATTTATTATTTGGATCATAGACTAAAAATCAGATTTTGAAAAGAAGTCATAATTGTGCTACAGCTAAAATATTAGAAAATACTAAGAGAATTTAATAAGGTGGGCACAAATTCAATATTTTTCTGAGTGTAATCAAGATTATTGAGTGTGAAAATTCATAAAGAGCCCAGTAGGCCACTTTCTACTTTAGCTGGAGGCCACATAATATAAATACAGACTAAACAGATTTATGGAAAGGAAATGTTTACACACAGTTGCATTTACAGGTATACATTATTTTGGGTGGTATGTATCTGAAAATTATACAGTGTGAATTTTTTTTTTGTGAATTTTAAGGAAACTAAAACTGTTCAGTAACCATAGAATTCATTTGCATATTTCTTCCAAGCATGTAATAACTTTCTTTCTTGCATTAGCTGCTGGTACATCCCTCAAAGTATGAACAGTTCACTTGAGCAGTTTCTTTTCTGCTACTTCTTATTTCTCTGTTCTTGGGCCAGGGTCACATGCTCTCCAAACTCAGTCTATTCATATACCTATTGCATTTGAGAAATACATACTCTAACTCTGAAGAGACAGAAAACAGTTGCAAAAAGCTTCAAAAACTATTAATTCAGCAAACATGGTGGGCCTATGTAGAATACTGTAGTGGTAACTTATATTTTAGGCTATCAAAATATTATAACGAATGCCATTGCCACACTTTTGTAGAACAATCCATTCAAGACTTTATTATAGCTAATATGTTTGAACAGTTTCATACATTTAAAAAGACACCCAATACGACAAAATACAAAGATTTCTTAGAGTTGATATTAACAAGATAAGACCTCAAATGGTACATTTGATTCTAACTCTTCACTTTCTGGACTTAGCTGGGATTATAAAGGCATTTGCCCAGAAAACTCAGACATTTGTTTGATTACTTCCATGCACCCTGATCCTCCAGACAAGGCACACGTTGGAGAAAAAAAAAAAAGAAATGAATAATTAGAAGCAGCAGGTCAACAGAAATGCATGTGATTTCTTTTTGATGATTGGGAACTGAATTGTTGCCCAAAAGGCCATCAAAACTAAAGTCGGCCTTTTTCCAGTAGCAGTGATTTAAACAAACATGTGCTGGGACTTATTTTTAGACATAAAGGTACATGGCCAGAGGTTTTATTCAGGATTGCTATTAAATAAACTCCCCTTAGGGCCTTGTAAAAGATGGTATTTGAATTATAAGTAGACATAGCCCATTTTCCACATTTTGCAAGCCACTGTAGATTTCTCACTGCCTCTTGTGGCAAGGGAACTCTCCCCTTTTGTATTCCTGTTGAGCCCTGTCCTACAGTAATTATGAGTTTGGGGATCATTAAAAGTCTCAGTTTGGGGGGGTTACATAAGACCACTTCTAAAGCTCTGTGGCTGATCAACAGCATGTTCTAAAAGGCTTTTGATGTATACATGCCTCATTAAGTAAAGGTCAAAATTGGACAATGCCCTGTTAATTTCCTTTTGCTAGAGAAATCAATAACTGCATCAACATTCATTAAATTTGACAGAAGCTAAGAAAGTTAGACATGAAATGTAAATCAATACTTATTCCTGATAGGATTAAGTTGCTGTACAGAGGGTATAAAACATCAATTTTTTATACGTGTTGTTCAACCCAGTATGTTTCTTTGGCTTTAGGAAAGCTACATTTTGCCTTCTGGCCTGCAACTCTAATCTGGCTTTGGGTTTTCATAAGGTGGAGCTGAATATTCTATTCAGAGCAATATTTTCGTATTGTTGATATATACTAAATGAAGTCTTTCCTTTTGGAGTATGAAGTTTGCAATTTATTAAAACTAAATGGTTCCCCACACTTCCGGCCTTAAGTATTTTCAAGTTTTAGAGTCTATTTGATTTCAGTATACAATTTGCAGATGAACAAGCTTCATTTTTTTATTATTATACAGCTAATCTTAGCAGATCTTCTGACATGTTATGAATTGTAGAGGAATTTGGAAAAGCTCAATTTATTTATACAAATTCCTAAGAGTTCTTTGGTTTGTTGTTGATGTCTTCAATATTGTCAGCTGTATAATTATGTATTTCATGAAACCAGATCCCATTTAAATGGGTATTTATGCTCATAATTATATTTATGTGCTATTACAGCATTCTGAAACATTTTTTGCAATAAAAATGTTAGATAGTGTGCATCATACTTACAGCATTTTGGGAATTTTTGTTGCATTTTGATTTTTTGATGAAAAATTTATATATAGCAGTAAGGATCCCATCCTAGAAATGGATAAGGATTTCTGAGTATGGGACATTCCTGTGAAAGTCTGAACAAGAAATTACTGCTTTCTTCATATAAACAACTTGGGTTTGCCAAGCTTCTCAGTGGAGAAAAATTGCTAGCCAGCATGGTAGCCTGAAGTGCTTGTCCTACTCTACGGCTCCCTGATCACTCACAAACTTCTTTGTAGTGTCTGTAGTGTTAGAACTGGGCTTGGTTTGTAACAGGACAAAAAAAAAAAGAACTGGGCTGTGAGGACTCGTCAAGTTAAATGAAGTTATCAAAAAGGATTATAACAGAAATGCTGGAAAAACAACCAGGCACGAGAAATAGAAAGAGTGATGTTGACATTTTTCTTGCAAAAGTTAGAGTAATCATTTTGAAAAACAAGTAGAATCTCATCATTTTCCTACTGTAACATTTTCAATAATGTCCTAGGCAATTAAAGTGCCTATTTTAAATTCGGTTTCTAAAATTCAGTGTAATATGATGGAATGTCTCCTCTACATTTTTCTATCCATTCATACCTCATTTGCTATGACTCTAGTCTGTGTCTGTGTGTGAACATGCCAAAGACCAGGGATTTTGTGTTTGCTCTTCCCTGTGTATAAAACACTTGTCCCTTGGATCTTTGTATGGATGCCACTCTCATTACTCAGGCCTCAGCTTACATTTCATCACTTCACAAACACCTTCTTGATTAGCACCCTAAAAAAATAATTTTCCGAACATGAACATGTCTTACACCTGTGGCCATCTACTCCATGGGACTCATCATCTGAAACGATCTCTTCTGTTTACTTTTATGCCTTCTTATTAAAATATAAAATACAAGGATTAGGGATTGTGTAACAGTTCATGACACAATAATATTTAAACACATACATGCTGATTAATAAGTGAATTAACAGGAACAATGAGAACCCAGTGAGGTTCTGTGCAGGGGAGCTGAGGAAATAGGAGGTTGTACGGGCTCCTACATTAGAAATTGAAGTGGAGGAGACGCAAACAGGAATTGAGTGCCAGCCTAGAGCAGTGACGGTAACCCTTCCAGCGCTTTCAGTGGTAATAAACAGTCTCCTGCAGCACACTTGCCGCAGGTTTGCCACATGAGTCTTACATTGATAGTGTACTCCAGTTTCTTCAGTACGGCCCTATCTACTTCCTTGTGTCAGGAGAAAAAATTTGGGGACCAAAGTCATACTTGTTCTCAAATTCCAACTTGTGTATTCAATTCTTCCTGGTTCTTCTAACAAAGTCACCTGGGTCCATGATCCTGACCATTCACAGCCCATATTCCAGATCTCTGCCCGCTTGAAGAATTACCACTGCCTCTTCCTCCTATGACTTTCCCTCAGGTGCCCCAGAATATCCCTGTAGTTCCCCAGGACATGGCAACCTGGCTTAGCTCACATGCTAGTGATACAAGGCTTCCCAACGTTCCTCTTGTGGGATCAGAACTGACCTTAGAAATCTACACCTTGGAATCTTGAGAAATGAGTTGTTATCATTGAGACTCGGCATACCTAAGAAGTCAGTATGTCCGTTTCATTAGGATTGGAATTTCTGGAATTGCCTCACTACAGAACTTCTAAGTGGATCATAAGATCAGAAGCACATCTATTCAACTTCAGGATATTCCTTACAGTCAAGCCCTTCCACGGTCTTGGGGAGGACCACAGAATTTTGTTAACATGGTCACATATTAATACAAAATTTTTTAAAGTATGATATTATCTTTCTGAATCTCCTTCCATCACACTTCCCCTTGGTTTAGTTGGTGTTGGAGTAAATGTGGGCATTTGAGGGGAATGCAGTTCAAAGTAACTTGGAAATACATTCATGGTGAATTATTGGGATACATTTATGAGGCTTGTCACCATTTTCATGTATACTGAACTAATTGTTAGCCATCCTGATAAGAGACTCAGGTTTTCTTTTTGTCTCAAGTGAGATATTCTCATTGGTTACTTAACACTAATAATTATTACTTTTCAGTTTAAAGAAAAAAATGGGTTTATCACAGTTGGTGTTGCTTTGGAAAGGCGTTCACTGCTGGTATGAGTGGGTTGCAAGGTGGCAGGACTGACAGTATGATGAATGCTGGTCTTGTATTGGATGGTTACTGCACTTTTCTCAGGCTTTCCACGGAAGTTCAGAGATAGAGGCCTGAGATACAGGGGCTTAAATTTTCTATAAAAAACTCTTTTTCATAGACCACTGTCTAACACATGAACTGAGAAAACACCAGGTATTAATTTCTTAATAATCTTTATAAAATCCTGTTTTTCTTATCAGAGAAAACTTGTCTCTTTCCAGAATCAAATTTGAACAATGAAGTATAAGAAGACCAGGATCTTTTTTTTTTTTTTCCCCTTGATCAAAATAGCATACTGGGCAGACTTGATTTGTGGTTTCATTATTGATGTTGTGTAAAAGAGATGACAAAGGAGTAATGTGCTGCTGGGGATGTCTTTGATTTGGGCTTGATTAGGAAGGTGGCAACACAGGGATTCTACAGCCTAATGGTGCTTTCAGGCAGCTGCTGGAGTCAGCTCAGCTTTGACTTGCTGGGTCTCTCCCTCAGAAGGCTCCCTCACAGCTGGTACTAATGGGACTGGGCTGCCCGGGCTCAGCAGACAAGAGGAAGGGTAAGCTTGCTCTTTCAGCAGGTTGATTTGCTCCCAGCCACAAGGAGAACTGGGGTCCTGCTGGTGACCTATGCTGTATTCACCCTTTGGCTAATCAGAATATCTCTGTCTCTTGAGCTGTCAGGCTCACATCTTCCAAGATCATTATTTCGTTAAAAACATTCTACAGGAAAATAATGTCAGAGTTTCTTTCTGCTCCACCACCTGGCAGAAATGGCTTTGAGCTTTAGCGAGATGTGGAAATTCTCAGCTGGGTGGGAAAGAGGACCCCCCAGTAGTGAGTGTTCTACAAAATGAAAGTCTTTGCTCTCAGTGCTGAGAAACTTCTGACTTACTATTGTACAACACTTCAGGAAATGATTTTTGTCTTTCACAGCAGTAAAATGACCTTGTATCTATAGAGGAGAAACTGGAGATAGCTAGGAAAAATTAAAAGAAAATGAGTGGAAGGAAATGAATCCCTTAAAAAGGGAAGAGTGCATAGTAAGGCATGCAAGTGTGAAGAGCTTCTGAGGATGACAGGGACTTGACAGGGAATACAGAACACTTCTACTAGTCAAGTACAGATGAAACTAAGTTGGAAAAATTGTAACGTTTTTGCCAACTTTAACATGTATTTAACAGAAACAATTATATCTGGATCATTGTTAGAAGATAAGACATCTTTTAAACAAAATGAAAGAACACACTCTGAAATAATAGGATTAGGTTGTTCTACAGCTGAAACCTAAAATTGATTCTGGGCTCATTATTATAATGGCTTACATTTCACTTCCGATGGAAAAGCAGGGGATACCCTCATCCCCAACATCCCACATGAACCTGTGGGATAAGAAATTCTGAAGATTAATGAGTTCTTAATGACCTACTTACCTCTTAATTATTGAGACAACATGAGGTAATAATCGTCAGACTCTCTCAATGAAAATGCTTCAAACATGTGCCAGGGAAGTGTGCATTGTATTCATGCTAAAAAAATATGGTACCAGCATTAAATTAATAGGAACAACAAAATGGAGGCATGGGAACAACAAAACGGAGGCATGGCATCACGTTAGGAGGCTTCAAAAAAGTGTCTCTTTAATTTTGTGGTAAATTAAAAGAATCCAAGACAAAAACAGCAGATTCTTCTTACCAGCTGTCTGGTAGAATATTGTGCTCTAAGGGACAAAGAAAATAGTATATACTTTCTCTCAACATAGCAGCACATTTTATTTCGTACAGTTTGCTCAGTAACTAATATTGACCCTTGGAATGATTGTGTTTTTGACACTGCAAAAGATAGCACATACCTTTTTTGTGTTTCCAACCTCTTGTTCTTTGCTTTAGGGCATTCAAAATTGGATAAGGGGAGGGGGTGATGTTCATTCCATTATTGTAAAATGAAGTCATGGAAGCTTGAGGGGCTTTGCTAGCAATTGTTAATGAAGCTTTATTAACCTAGGACATCACCCTATGGAATAAGAGCACAGTGAAATAGATATTCTTAGGACTCACTTGTTTTATTAATAGGGCAGCAGGGAAGCACACAAGGCTCCAGGGAATGAGAATAGCCAGATGAATGGGGTGTGTGGCTTTTCCTTCTGGATCAGCAATTCAAGTCAGATACGGCCCCAAACATACATCACAACTATTAAGTCATTCCTTATAAATTGTTTAATGCTGAAATTGTCAGGCTTTCTTTATAATCCAATTAGTTAAGTTTAATTATGTGTCTAAATTAATAGACACTTTTTCATTTTAAAAATGTAATTTCTATTTTTGGTATCTCAAGATTCAAAGAAAGGGAACAAAATAAATATCCACTGTGAGATGCTAGAACTTGTTTTTGTGGTTTTCGATTTGTGACAGTATTTTTGTTTTTGTTTTTGCTTTTTTGTCTGTTTGTTTCCTGGCTTTGTAAATTTAGTAAGGTCAGAAGGAGTCCAGAGAAAGAGAAATGAGTACTAAAGTGTGCGCGCTCGCGCACGTGTGTGTGTGTGTGTGTGTGTGTGTGTGTGTGTGTGTGTATGTCTCATACCAAGAACTCAACCCAGGACCTTCATACTGAGCTCCATCCTCAGCCATTTTAATTTTGAAACAGAGTCTCCCTAGTTTGCCAAGGTGAGACTCAAACTTGTGATCATGCCTGCCTCAGTCTCTTCTGTGCTGGGATTACAGGCATCTGCCACCACGCCTGACAAGAGTGTTTGAGCACTGGAGCTGAGAAAGGAAACAAGGTTCACATTGGCAGTGAGTAGAGAAATGCAGACAAATCCGAGGGAGACAGATACACTGGAGTGAACAGGAGTAGCTGAGGATATCAGCAGGGTATGCTCACGACCATTCTGTTTGCTGAGTCTTCCAAGAAATGACACAGTGGTCCCTGAGGATCCACAGGGGCTTGGCTCTAGGATCCTTAGATGTTCCAGTTCTGCATAAAAAATAGTACTGTGTTAGTGCATTCCTATGTACATATTCCTGTATATTTGAAATCATTTTAGATTTACTAAATTCCATATAAATATATGTAATCCTGTATTTTTTCTTTCTTTTTTTTTTTTTTTTTTGGTGCTGGGGATCGAACTCAGGGCCTTGCGCTTACAAGGCAAGCACTCTAACCACTGAGCTGAATCCCCAGCCTGTAATCCTGTATTGTTTAGGGAATAGTGGTGAGAACTAAAAGTCTGTGTGTTCAGTGCAGATGCAGTAATGCTGTTCTAATATTTTTGAACCATGATTGGTGGAGTCTGCAGATTGGGAAGTAGATTGTATTAAACTTAGATGAAAAGTTTCAAGGAAAGATACTTGCCTCCAAAAAAAAAAAAGCCACCTAACTTGAAAACTACAAAAAAGGGTAATAAATAGCTTACATTCTGGTCTAGTATGCCCCAGTCTGAGTTTTCTGCACAGTTTTGTATAGCTGGTATTTGGCTCTGCCCTACCTTTGAGGCTACAGATCTTTCCTTGGTGATACATTGATCTAAAGGGGTGGGGAGGACCTACGTGCTGGCTCTTACACCCCTATAAACAAACAGACATTGCAGGTATAACAATTTATAGTCATGGCTATCTAGTATGAATTTGAATTGCTGGCCAATTTAAATGCAGAGATTTTTCTATGCATTTAAATATCATTTATCCCGAGGAGTACACATTACTGAAATGAACAGAAAGACCCCATCGGGACTTAATTAGAGAAAGCTGAACTGGGAAGTGACAGTTCCCATACTGTTTGGGAGCTATACTCTACCCTTGTTCCTAAATCCTGTGTAATGCAATTAATATCCTGTATCTACTTTTAATAGAGGCAGTAACTCTAGTAAGACACGTTATTGCTTCATGGCCCAAAGAGAAATGTTCATATATTTCTCTCCTTGCTGTTATCTGTCAAGCCGACTGGTTTCGCCTGTACCCTGAGACATTACATATTCAGGAAAGCAGTTGTTTCCATATGTCTTGTGGGAAAGCTATCATTTTTCAGAAATGCATGAGGTGCCTGGAACATTTCTTGCTCTTGCTTTCCCTCGGCATAGATCAGGTGGTAGCTATTATAGCATTCCCCGTGCATGACCCTGAAAATGAGAACTCGAGCTTCTATGTTTCGTATTTATTTCACTGGGAGACAGAGTTATAAAGCTGCTTCCTGACATACAGCCACAGCTGCTCAGCATCTGTATGCCCATCCCAGAAAAGAATTCAGCAGGAGCAGGAAAAAGTCGCCAAAGGCATACTGGGAGGAAACCGAATGACTCTTTGAAAAGTAAATGAATGACCAAATTCTCAGCATCCTTTCTTTATTTACAACAGTAGACAAGGATGATATTACTTTTGTCTTTAATACATTTTTATTGTGATTTGTTTCCTCCCAGCTTCTTTCATGTCTGTGGTTCAAGATTCTGACTGAACATACCACAACACGGGAAGTCCAAATGGGCCACGACAGTCTCCATGCTGGTGGTCAGGAATGTCTTCCCCGCAATAACTACTGACTGCAATATGAATGTTTCCTGTATTTCTACAATCATAGTCTTTGGCTTTTTAGAGCTGTTATAGATTTATAGAGAAATTGAGCAGAAAGCAAAGGGTTCCCATATGCCCTCACAGCATTCCCCATAGTTTCTCTTATTGTTATCAAGAAATGTGCTACATTTTTATAATTGGTGAATTACTATTAATAATCATTAGCTAAACTTACTTTAGTGTTCATTCTTCGTATTGTCCATTTTGAATAGCAAATATATAATAACATCTCTAGCATCATAATATCACATGTGTATCAGTCAGTACTCACTAGAGAAACAGATTTGATATAAGATATATAAATATACAAAGATTTACAAGGTAGGCTTGCAGTGGCTGCCAACAGAGTCGGGTGTGGGAGAGTGAAAAAGGGCTGTGTTCTGGAGATCTGAAGGATCAAGCCAAAAGCTGAAGGCCTGGAGCTCACCATAGTGTCCATTGCGAGTCTATATCAGGAGGCTGAAGGCTCTGTGATGGAAGGCTGAAGAGTCTGTGCTGGAAGCCAGAAGTATGTCCAAGGTGTAGGTGAAGAATGGAGAATTTTTATTAAAACAATCATGTCATTGTGAACAGTTTTTTGACTTCTTCCCCATTCTGTGTACCTTTAATTTCTGCTTTATTATATCAACTAAAACTTTCAATACGATGTAGAAAATAAATGGTGAGAAGGGCCATCTTGTGCTCCAGACTGTAGAAGGGAAAATGCTAGTTACTCTTGGTATGATGGTAGCTGTGTGCTTTTGTGTAAATGACCTATATAAAAGGGAATCCCCTAAACCGCTCTTTCAATTCTCTCTCTCTTTCTCTCTCTCCATATATATATATGTCAAGGTCAGTTAAGGGTCCTCAGAAGTTACTTGTTACTTTTGGGGTTATGTGAAGAGCCTCTTAGCTCCTCCAGTTTTTCCCTCTAATAGTTGCATCGCCTGCCAGGATGGGCTATAATCTTTGTGCTATATGACTTCCTTCAAAGGCACAGGACATTACTCTCCTCTTAGCACAATGCACATTGGTAGACTCCTGTCTTCTGGGGTCCAAAAATTGCTTTGCTCAGGAGGCTGTGTGATTTACCAGAGTTTTAAGACCCTGTTAGAGGACTCCATCATGTCCTAGATCCTGGCTGATTGTGGAAGACAAAGGCCAAAATATTGGCTGCACTTTTAACCCAGTTATATTTTTTAGGTTTGGTCTGTAGGCCTTGGTTGTTGAATATCCAAAAGGTCAAGTGTATCAGTCTTGAAGTGAGAACAGTAGGCCTTAATCTTAACTATTATAATTTTATCTGGATATTGGGCACTTTGAAATATACAATATGACCAGAAAAGAGTCACCTTTTTATTAATCATGATCATTGTTAATATTATGAGTCAGTGTTCTACTTTGTCTTGTAGATGATGACCTATTGTCTTAAAATACTGTTGTTTTTGGAAGTCATATTTCTGTAGAGTATTACCAGATTAAATTTATAATAGGGGTTGGGGATTTAGCTCAGTGGTAGAGCACTTGCCTATCAAGTGCAAGTCCCTGAGTTCAATCCCCAGCACTCCCCCCCAAAAAGAGTTATAATATTTTACAAGAAAGATTTAACAGCAAACATAGCAATTTAGCATAACAATGATGATATTATTATACTAGAATCATGAAGTTCTTATTATCACTAAAATAATACATTGAAATTCACATTTTAATATAAAATGATTTGCTGATTGGTTGCCTTTATCCAATTACAAAATATTAAATGACATAAAAAATTTCTCAACAAACATGCTACTTCTTTTTAAAATAAAGTGCCTAAGTAGAACGTAATTATTTACAGATGTACTTTATAGGTGAATAGTGTCCAGGCTTTAACTTTTAAAGTGACACTCTCTAGACCATATACTGTTTATAATACATATTATATTATAAATATATATTATATATTATAATATAATTACATAACAATCATATATACATAAGAAAATGTCTACTATTTTACACAATTTTGTTGAAGGACACCAGTATGGTAAGTTCTCCCAAGTTTTGTATTTTAGATGAAGTGTAAACTTGGGGTACATAAATACACTTAACATACTACAAACTTAGTAATAATTAGCATCACAGTGATACAGAAATCTTTACATATTAACTTAATTTTTATTCAAGGTAAAATTTAGTTTCTTTTAACAGATTTACATAGTGTATCTGTACTGACAAGAATTTAAAGACGTCTTTAGACCTCTTATAAGATTAAGAGACAATCTTAATGACCACAAATAGTCTTATTACCCAATGTACAAGTGTATCTCATTTATAGAATAATAAAGTACTTGTTCAGTGAAAGCCAATAGATGAAGGTCAAATTTTAAATGACGGGACCACATTTAAAGAGATGTTAAAATTTTTGATCATTTTATATGTTTAAAGTCCAGATACAATATATATTGTGTAAAAGAGAACACCTACTGGGTACATTGTATGCATTAAACTTATCTAGTCTCAACACTATAGTAAATTTTTAGCATCAGATGAAGCTCAGACTCAAGTCATACTTTGTTTTTAGATTTGTATACATCTCTCATCTCAGATATTTCTCTATATATACATACATTTTATATATATGTATGTATACACATATATATATAGAGAGAGAGAAGAGAAATAGATACAGTGCTTTATAACCTAAGATAATAGCTGTTTATTTAATGAATTATAAACTGATGAATGAAAAGATTTTACAATGGGCCACTATTTAAATAAACTTTACTTCTTAAAACTCAGTTTAAGTATTTCAAGCCTAACAATGGAAAATACAAACCAAGAAATTATCTTGATAAAGAGCAAAACCTTTGTTTCCTTAGTCTAATTTGTAAGTTTAACAAACAGCATTTTAATACCTTAAGAAAACCTAATTGTTTAGTCATAAAGAATTCCAACTTTCTACTTATAGCTAACGTAAGTGTATATAATAATGATTCTTTAAATAACATTTGTTGTGGTGGGGGACAATAAGACTCTAAGAGAAACTGGGGAAGCCACTAATCAGTGCAAAACACTGAAGCAAATTGATTCAGGCAGCTGCTTTGTCGGCCAAAGAGAAGCATTTTCTCCCTGTATCTCGTCAGGCCCAGGGGCATGCCCCACTTATGGCAACATTTAAAAAATATTATTTTAATATAGAATTTTATTAAAAATTTAATTCTTAATAAACTTAATAAGGAAATCATATACATAATATAATTTAACAGAACCCCAGTTGCACAAGAAATAATATCAAGAATCAACAGATGGGATTATATCAGTTAAAGACTTGTGAACAGCAAAGGAAACAATCAACAGAGTGAAGAGACAACCCACAGAATGGAAAAAAAATGCCAGCTTTTCCTCAGACAGAAAATTAATATCTAGAATAGATAAAGAACTCAAGTAAAATTAGATCCTTAAAATAAAAGGCCCAAAGAAGAAACTGGGCAACTAAACTGAATGGATATTTTCGAAGAAGAAATACAGATGGCCAATAAGTACATGGGAAAATGTTCAGTATATCTGGCTATACCAGAAATGAAAATTCTAATGACACTGAGATTCCACCTTATTCCAGAAGAATGGCTATCACCAAGAAACTAAGTACTAAGTGCCATTGAGGCAGTAGCAGAAAAGGAATGCTCCCACACTGCTGATGGGAATGTAAACTAGTACAAAAACTATATAAATCACTATGGCGATTCCTCGAAAAACAAAACAAACAAACAAACAAAAAAACCCCTAAAACTAGAAATTCTACTTGACTCAGTTATTCCCCTCTTAGATATCTTCCTGAAAGAGTTAAAAACACATTTCAATGATAAATGGACACCCATGTTCTAGTAGCACACTTCACAATATCTAATCTTAGAAGGAGCCTATATGTCCGTCAACAGATGAATGGATAAAAAGTAATGTGGCATTTATACACAATGGAGTACTACTCTGCCTTAAAGAATAAACTTGAGTCATTTGTAGGAAAATAGATTTACCTTGAGATCCTAATGTTAAGTGAACTAAATCAGATATACAACCTTAAATATCACATGGCTGTTCTTGTATGAGAATCATATAATATAAATAAAAAGCAATACAAAACATAGATAATAGGAAAAAGAGCTAGATCTTTTGCAAAAAACAAGGGGAACAAGAGATGGAGGGAGTATGTGGGAAGGGATGGGAAAAAGAATGAAAACTTGAATTAAGACTGTTCATGTACATTTGTCAACTTCCCACAAGGACTGTAATCATTATGTACTGCAAACATGTACTATTAAAAAAAAAAAAACTAAAAACATCCACACATTTAACAGACCAAAATATATTATCTACTTATAAACTTTAAGAAGCCAGTATTTGAATTTACATATAGCAACTGATAACTCAGATATTTTGTGAACATTTATAAGCATTAGTCTTATTTATATTTATTTACTCATTTTAACAATTATTTTAGATTTTTATGAGAACCAAACCATAGTTTTGTTAACATTTTACTCTCTATATATTATATTATCTTGAACCAAAGAAAAACACTTAAGATACTGCACACAGAAAAAAAATGGATATTGTATTTACAAAACCAATGTTCAGGACAAGAGCTTGATTGGCTAACCTGGGAAAACATGCAACCAGCTTGAAAGACATCCTTACTTTCATTTTACCAGCTAATTTAAATTAGCTCACTGTTAATCCCTGAAAGCAAAAGACACTTGGGCTAATATCATGAGGGTCCACTTATCTACAAGCCAACTTAAATGGAACTGCTAGAGGATAACATAAAGGACCTGAAAGTTAACAGTTAACATACAGAAACAAACATATTATCCTAAATCATATAACCTCTATATTATCAAACTTTAAAGTTCTTATCTGGAACTTTTTATGTAAACCTTGAGCCTGGCAGTTTCTTCTTTCTTTCTCTAATATT
Organism: Hystrix cristata; assembly: GCA_004026905.1. NCBI lineage: Eukaryota > Metazoa > Chordata > Mammalia > Rodentia > Hystricidae > Hystrix > Hystrix cristata. Next base: position 16,092 of record PVJO010027901.1, read on the forward strand.
TTAAGTGACTTTGGTAATCTCTGAATTTCTATATAATCTGTGTTTTAATGGAAAGCCCTAAAAGAGCCAGTAGTCTGTTAGGGCAAAACTAAATATAAAAAAATAAAATTGGTATGATCTCAAAATTTTTTTTAAATCAAGCAGCTGCAGATGCTTTAACCAGTTTTTGAGAACAACAGTCAGACAAACAAAAGCACATAGAATATATAAAACAATTACATTAAATCAAAGTACACTTTAGATGTATTGAATTATCATTTTTTCTTAGTTTTCAGTTTTTAACTATAGACTACTCAGAATTCTCCTTAGAGATATCAGTTCACAACTTTGTATGTGTAAATTATAACAGTATTCTATTTAATACTCTAAGCTACTCTGAATATTTTCATTGCCCATTAGTTAACAGAACAGACTTATAACCGATATGACTCAGAAAGGGGAGGGAGAAAAGTCCTGTAGATTGCTAGATGGGATTTTTGTTCATTTTCCTTCCTTATTGTAAAACCAAGCTTGAGGTCATGTCTTTTTACATGCATCTTAACTTGGTCCCAAGTTTGTAAAATGTACTGTAAAGGAGACATTTTGGGGGGCAGGCATTGAGTTACTCGTAATCATTTAAGATGTATTCCACACATCTGCAATTTTTCATTTGTGTACTTTTGAAAAAAGAACCAAAAAAAGACAGAATTCCAGGGTCAGATTTCCCCAGCGGAAGCCAGCCCTGTTTCCCAGGCTCAGAGCTACCCTGGTGGCAGTCCTGCCCAGCTTCTGTCCTGACTGGCCGCACAGTCCCTGCCAGTCGTTCAGTTTTATCCGAAACCAGGCAACACTCACCGGTCCCACTGTGGATGTGGCCAGTACGAGTGTTCTTGCCCCAGTACAAGTGCTTGGACACATGGCTCCCCAAACCTTCATCAACAGATCAGAAAGGGAGGAAAAAGAAGTTGTACACAACAGCTGGACGTAATGCAAGAAAGAAATCACCCCAAGGATCTCTGCACAGTATCTAGGGATCTGTAACAGGTGCAAGGATACGGTAGGGGTTTAAAAAGGTCTGTAGAGGCCACCTAGCAACTGCAAATCACATGCCATTAGAGGCTAAAACTGTCCGAAGATACCAAAACTCAGTAAATTAGAGCTAAAAACAAACTGGCATGAGAGACGCAACCCCGGGGGCCCCAGAACAATACAACAGGGCTGGAGAGGCAGCTCTCTGACCCAGGAAGGCGGAGGTGGGCTCAGCATGGACAGCTAGCTACAAAGGGCTGAAATTGAGCGTGTCCCGGGGTGGACCTGCAGGAAAATACCTGATGGCGCCCATCTTGGAAGGGTGGCCTGGGAATGGGGATATTTGCCCACTTTCCTTTTTCCTGGTACAGCTTGGAGCTACTGGCTGAGGAGGAAGAGGGTGAAATGGCTGAGTTCTGGCCAGCTGTGCCAAACTACTGAGTCACTGCTTATCTTTCTTTCCCAACTAAACAGCCAAAAAGCACAGAGAACTCGAAATTTCTCTCCCGCAACTTGGCGAGACCATTGCATAGGGAGGAGCGTAGTAACTGTCCCTGGAGCTACGAGGGAATTCCTGAGCTCCCCAGCTTCCAGTGATTCCCCTCCACTTTCCACCTCCCTGCCTCTTCCAGCTAACTAATATTGGGAAAAGTTAAAAGGTTTGCATTCCCTAACAGATGAATGGTTTAGAGAATTAGAATGAGAACCGAAACGGACAAGAAGAGAAATGGAGTTCTCAAGAAAGAGAGAAGAAGAAAACAGGCAGGTTTCTTGTCCGTTTGAGTCCATAGACTCAACCAGATCCCGAGGACATTGTCAGTTACCTGAGTGACCACCCAAATCCCAGGTAATGTTCCCAGCCACCCAAAGAGGTGCTGTGGCATCAGGCGACTGGTTTATGCCCCTCCAGTTTAAGAGGGAGGGAGGGAAGGAGAGAAAGGGAATTAAAAGAGCAGTTTAGAGGATTCCATTTTATCTAAAACGTTGAGGGCCCCAAATGTGTGTGATGTTAAGGACATTGCTTCCTCAAGTGTCACCCCAAAAGCTGGTTCTCTCCTGGGTGTCTCAGGTCTAGTTTTCCCAAACTGGCTACAAGAAAACTTTGCTGGAGACACTGGGTGGGTCTATGCTCATACAAGTCTCCCTGAAGAGCAAATTTTCGTTCCGTCTGATCCAGAAATACAACGCCTTGACCCGAGGGAGCACCTAACGAGGCAGCTACACTTCCCAGAGTATTCTCAACACATCTTCCCATTTCTGGTTAGAGGGAGCAGGTGCCTCTTGTCTTTGGTGCTTTTATATGGAATTGCTCCTTTTTCTAGGAACTTGGGAGCCTCTTACTGCTGAAAAGGAAAAACAAAACAAAATGAAACAAAACAATAAACCCCCTAAAGCTATGGAGTGTATAGACCAGGAGAAAGAAAGGAAGAAAAAGAGAAACAAGTAAGCTAGGCTTCAGGGAGCAAAGGGTTGGGGAAAAGTGGGAAAGGAAGAAAATGAAAGCCTTTAGTTGGACTTGCTGAAGTTGTGATCCCAAAGTTCCTTTACCTCTTGCCACTGGCTGTCCAGGAGAAAAATTCTCCAGAGGAGATCCAGAGATCTGAGGATTATATATATGAGAGAGAGAGAGAGAGAGAGAGAGAGAGAGAGAGAGAGAGAGAGAGAGAGAGAGAGAGAGAGAGAGAGAGAGAAATCTAAACTAGATATAAAAAGGAGCTCCAAACACTGCACCAGCCTATGCTGGGACTTTCGAGCTGCAACTGTAATTTATGGCTATAAGAAGATTGTATCCCATCTCCAGTAGCCCTTCCAAAAACATGTCTTTCAACCTCCCTTAGTATATTGACATTACATTATTTTAATGTACTCTCAAGTACCCCTCAGGTAAAGACTTA
>PVJO010027902.1:0-18930 GCA_004026905.1 Hystrix cristata
TCAGATTTATTGATCAATCTCATAAGGACTCTACACACTAATTCTTTTTGTCTCTGTAAGATTCTGCAACTTAACTGTGAACAATTTTTTTTTTTTTTTTTTTTGGTGCTGGGGATCGAATTCAAGCGCTCTACCACTGAGCTAAATCCCCAACCCAACAATAATTTTCTTAAGATTCCATTATTGCTATTAAAGTTACCTAAATTAATACTGATCCATTTGGGCCGCCTTGTCACTCCCTTTCATTTCCATTTTTCCCTATGTCTTTCCAAATAGTTCTTGAATTTCTGCTATATGCTTAACACTGGATACAAAGTGGTAAGCCTGTAGGAATAGAATCTCTACACTTACCAAGCTTGTAATATTTTGAAACTCGCTTTGTTTACATAATGAGACCATTGCCCTGGGAATTCCCTATTAAATTTACTTCCCAGTTTCAATTTTAGTATATGTGCTGCCGAAGCGAGCACTACTTCCCAGTTTCAAGAACCTTCTAGATAAACTAAAATGCAATAGAATTCTAGAAAACAGTTTAAATGGAGACTTGCCAATGTAAGTACATAAATAAGCTTTCTTATACTACAGAAATCAAATTTCAAGTATCATAGACATTTGAAAGCTAGTTTGAAGAAAATAACTGGCAGGTGAACTTCATCTATAGACTTTGAAAGTGTAGTGCAAATTAGCGGCATTAAACTAATGTCTGACAAATGTTCTTCATTTTACATTTTAACCATCAGCTAAAAATCTCAGTGCTAAAATTCTAAAAATCTTTTTTTTTTTTTTTTGAGACAGGGTCTTGCTGTATAATTCTGGCTGGCCTTGACCTATGTAGCCCAGGATGACCTTGAACTTGCACCAATCCACCTGCCTCAGCCTCCTGAGTGCTGGGATTATAGGTGTGTGCCATCTTGCCCAACATTAAAAAGTATTTTGTTTTAATTATTATGCAGAAATATTTTTATATCAGAGTGGTTCGTTTTAATGGCTAAAATTATCATCAGGTTCCCCAAACATGTTTACTTCAAAAATGCCTGGCATACATGAAACTTTAACCAGAGTAATTTTGCTAATGTCTACAAATGTTTTAGTCCTTTATCAGCAAGCACTACAGGCCAAATATTTCAACTATAGTCTCTTATTCCATCAGAGTACAGACAAATACCTGAATGATAGCTCAGAGGTAGAGAAAAGAAGCCTAATTGCTCACCTATTTTATTTGACAACCAGCAAGATTGTTTCAAAGAAAACTTTTTGGATCTTTTTAAAAAGCCAAAATAAACATTTCCTCCTTTAATTTGTGAGTGTTGGGGATTTTGTCCCAAGAATGAAGAAATTCCAAACTCATAAAGACATTTTATAAAAGGGAGGCGTAATTTAATAATCTTTACAGAAAACTATGGATATTCCTATTTGATATGGCCCAACACTTAACAAGTGACAGCTTTTTAAAAATTAGTTGCAATGTGAAATCTGAAACTCTAGCAACGAAGTTTTCTTATCCTGATATATTAAAATCTATTCCTCTCTCTTATAATTCAAATAGATGTCTTCCCACTTATTATTTGGTAACATTATGTATTGATTACTTAGAAAATACAGTTCACTTAATTATGCAAATCATCCATATATTGATACATTACTCAATATAAAACAACATCTGTTAATCATCTCACTGGTCTCATGAGAAAAAGAAGTTTTGGGAGCCTACAAAGGGCTGTTTACAAATTTTCCAAATTGCTAATTTTCAATTAAGAGATCACATTTTGGCAGCAAACAATACCCATTATTTTCACCAAAATAACATTCTGATTTAATTCATTTTTCAGAAATACTTGCCAAATACTGTACCCAAGTCTGAATAACCATAGTTGTTATGCTTTCAAGTAAGAAATGTTTAGCAGAATAAAGGTTTTAGGTGGTTAGTTCCGCTCTCAACCAAGACAGCTTTTTCTCCACATAATCATTGTTCTGGTCAGGTAGCACAAATGTCTCATGCACACTTTCCACTGGTCATGCGCCCTACATAAAAGATATGTACTGAAGGGTGGAGATTGAAGGCAAATACTGTCTTAATATTATTAAGAAAATAATCTTTCCCTTTGCTGTGCTGGGGATTAAACGCAGGGCCTCACAAACGTTAGGTACGTGCTGTACCACTGAGCTGCACCTCCGTCCCATGAAAATTGTTTTGGGCTCATAGATCTCCTGCAAGGGTCTCAGAGACACTCAGCATTCACAGACCAGACTCTGAGAATTGTTGGACTATGAAAAGCAGTAAGGACAGCAGGAAAAATGACACACTTTTTACTTATCGGGTGCCAGGTACTGTACAAATTGCAAAAGATGTCCTACATTCATTATCTTGTGTGATATTATAAATCCGAGAGCTTCTTTTTTTTTTTTTTTTTTTCCTTTTTTGTATGATTCTGGGGATTCAACCCAGGGAGCACTGGTCTACATCCTGAGTCCTGTTTTTTTTGTTTGTTTGTTTGTTTTGTTTTTCTGAATCCTTTTTAATTTTTATTTTGAGACAGGGTCTCATGAACTTGCCAAGCTGGGCTTGAATTTGTGATCCTCTTGTCTCAGTCTCTCAAGTACCTGGGATTATAGACATGCACAACCAGGTCCAGCAAGACCGCTTTAAACAAATATCTGTGCCTCCACTTTAAAGACAGAAGTGAGATGGGACCTTGTCTATCTGCCTCCAAAAGAAGATACCTTCTTTTTCACAAATTTGGATATAGGGACCCATCTCTACTATGCTCCTGTATAAGCGATGTCCCCTGCTATCTCCTTGCCTATTTCCATGTCTGTGCAGGCCTCTACCTCTTTGAGTAAAATTGTTTCTACCACCAGCTGTCTAAAGCAGAGGTGACAAAAATAGGGCATGCGAAGGCACTTTTCTTCCCTGTGAGCTCACATCAAGTATTCATAATCTTTAATTTTTAGTGAGTCTGGAATTAGCCTCAGAAGCATCTCAGCTCAGGTCTAGGTAGCCATGATCAATCTACCAACCAACTAGGACTACAAAACAGATGTGAAATGTATTTGAGAGTCCTCATCTAAGTCATCGTGAAGCAAAGGGAGGGGGTCAGAGGATGAGCTTCTTCCCTCTTCACAAATAGAAAAAGCAACTTTGCCAGAAATACACATGCATAGCTCCCGGTGATGGTGCCACCTAGCAAAATGGACATCATCATTAGAAGCAAGAATTAGTGAGCCAGTAATGGTGGTGCACACCTGTGATCCCAACTACTCAGCAGGTTTAGGGAAGAGGATGCCAGGTTCAAGGCCAGCCTGGGGAAGTCAGCAAGATCTTGTCTCAAAATTAAACTTAGAAAGAGCCAGTGGTATAATTCAGTGATGGAGCACTTACCTAGCATGTTTGAAGCCTTGGGTTCAACCTCCAGTACCAAACACACATACACACACACACACACACACACACACACACACACGAGCAATGGTGACTACAACTCACTAGTTGGTCTTGAAATTATTACAAGTCTACTAGGTGTTTCTCACTTACTACAAAACTCTAACATTGTATCTGTCTCCACATTTCCAAGTTGTGTCTTACCATAAACCACAGCAATAGCTTCCTCAACTGCCCTCACCATTTCTACACATTTCCCATCCCAACATGGCCAATAATTTGATAGGTTCTGCCTCATTCCACTACTGCCAACAGTAAGTTCTCAGGAATCCCACTGGAAACTCTCTCCATTGGAAACCAGTTCTTCCTCAACTATTTCAAGAGAGGTACCACTTTAGTTACTGACAGAGTTGACATCTGATTAAGGGTAGTGGTCTATGAACTTTTAGGAAAAGCTATAAGGCAAGAATGAGCCGGACCAAACAGCAAGATCTAAACTAATGATGAGACTGACAGAATAAGTGAAGTCTCCACAGATTCAGTACAGCTCCTCAAGGCTTAAGGAGGGCCACCTGGTGGCATATGAGCAAGGATCAGTTATACCTGCCTGTCCATAAATCTGTACAGCTCCTAAACAAAATACAGTGGAAAATTTGCTATCAGGTTGTCAGTCGCATGTTGCAAGAACACATAACCACATCTATTGACAAGGGGCCTACTAGATTTAATCCAGTGGCATTATAAAAAAAATCCATACCTACTTAGGTAGTTCCCAGGCCTCAAACATCTAGTTGCTGGAAGCAAAATCTGCTGGGTATAGGCACCCTCTAGACAGATTGTTTATAACCTAACAGCAATTTGGCTATTGATCAGAAAGGTAAGCATACTATGTCCAGCAAGCCATGGGAGGAAAAAGAGTGACATTTAAAATTTCAAGAATAACTTTCCATTTATCCTTTGGGGTTTCTGGGTGTATGTTAGGAACAGCAAGAGGTACTGGTGTTAATGGAATATTCCAATTTTTTGGCATTAGCTCACAGATCCAACAATCACTGTTGTTTTCTGATAGACCACAGGACTTGGCAAAAGCTATCCAAAGCCATCCACGTCCCATGGAATTCCCTGTGTAGAATTCTGTAGAGATGTACCGTAAAGGAAGCACATTTTCTAGTAGTTTCTTATATAGCATTAGCTTTCCTATATAGGAAAGCTTCTGTCTAACCAGAAAACACACAAACTATTACAAGCACATATTGGGAACTTATTAAAGTGGCAAATGAATGAAGTCTGTGTAAATGTTCAAAGGGTCTTGGAAACGTGCCACAAGAAGTTTCTGCTGTCTTTTCAGATAAGGGGTTTGAGAAACCAAACATTAATTATAAACCATTTTAGTGATTTTGGCAATTATTGCACCAATATTTTTAATCATTTGGAACCATGTCAATCACATGTGTGAGTAAACACTAGCAATGGCAAGCACACGGATCCTTAAACTTACTCCTGGTGTTCTCTCAGGAATAGCAGAAGCCTTATTAAATGGAGTATGCTTTTTCATTCGGTTGTTTGCAGCAGTAAAGAGGCTCAGGAGTTTCACAGGGATAACTCTAGAACTGCAACATGTTGGACTGCTCCACTAAATGTAGAACTTAAATTGTTCCCAGTATTTTAAGAGGCCTTCAAGAAAGCAGAAATTTCACTGGCAACAGGACAAAGTAAGATTGTACTATCCATGCACTGATTGAGAAAAATGTTGGAGTATGTAGTTGTTTGAGCATAACTGGAGACCATCTGTATCTGTTTAATTAGCTTCTTAGGTGACCAGTAGCTTGTGTTTAATAGGCCATATGCAACTCTTGATTTGTCTAACTCATGATTGATTACTGAGTCAACTGATAACAGGATGGGCCACATACAGTACCAGTTAACAAATTGGCAGAGTCCTTAAAATGTGGTCTTCCAACTGATGTCATAAATGGGCTAAAAGCTCTTCCAGACTTGTTTTGCACTGCTTCTTATTTTTCCAGATAAAGCAACTACAACTCCAAACACTGCATATCCAAACTTGAAAACTGATGCAACTTCAGTTGGGTTCAGCTTTAGGGCTACCCTATGCAATTTCTTTTTTTCTTTTTTTGAGACAGAGTCTCACTACATAGTTCAGGCTGGCCTCAATCTCATGGTGATCTTCTGTGGAAGACTTATTATTGTGGTCAACTTGAGCAGGAACACCCAGCTCTACTGAGTTGCTGGGGTTCTGGGTGTAGAAGATCCACCTGAGGGTTGTTGCTAAGACAACATAAAGGAGAACGGGAGAAGAAGATAGTGGCTGGCTGTTTCCCAGGAGAAACTCCGTTGTGGCTGGTTCTCATGAATGAACTTGGCTGTTCTCCTCGCAGAAGGAGCTCAGGACCTTGCTGTCGTCGGGGATGGCTGCTGTTCACGTCAGAGGAGCTCTGGTCTTCATCTCTGCTGTGAGCATCGTATCCTGGCTCCAATATAGATTTCTTCAGCCTTTTAGTGCAGACATGGACTTACATGGGACATTGCTGTGGGCTCCCAGCCCTTGATTAGGCCTTCTGGGTCTCCAGTGCATAGATAGATGTTCTGCACTCTTCCTGCATTTGGCTCGTGTGTGTGAGTGTTGTAACCAGGACTTGTCCTGTATTAATCCTGCTCTCTTCCAAACCATTGACTCCAGAAGAGTAACTAATACATCCTCCCAAATGCTGTAATTACCATTCACAATAGCATCAAGAAAAATGTAATACTTAGGAGTTGATCTAACCAAGGAAGTGAAAGACCTCTATAATGAAAACTGTAGTACTCTCAAAAAGGAGATTGAAGAGGACACCAGAAGAAGGAAAGATATTCCTTTTTCCTAGACAGGCAGAATCAATATAGTGAAAATGGTCATACTTCCAAAACTGACATACATATTTAATATAATCCCAAATAAAATACCAGTAATATTTCTCACAGAACTAGAGAAAACAATCCTAAAATTCATATGGAAACAGAAGAGACCTAGAATAGCAAAAGCTGTTCTGGGCAACAAGAGCAAAGCAGGAGGCATCACAATCCCAGACTTCAAGTTATACTACAAAGCTATCGTGATAAAAATAGGATGATACTGGCACAAAAACAGACACACAGATCAATGAAGACTATAGAGGACACAAAAACAACCCCAAGCACATTCAGTTACCAGATCTTTCACTGAGGGCCCCAAAACATACATTAGTGGAAAGATAGCTTCTTTAATAAATGGTGCTGTATATATTTCATTATATACTAAACTAAAATCAAAATGGATCAAATATCTAAATGTTAAAACAGAAACAATCTTCTGGAAGATAAAATAGGTAAAACTTTGGTCTAGGCAAGGACTTTCTGAACAGGATGGTACAAGAAATAACATCAAGACCAATGTAAATGAATGCAAGTAGTCTTGACTGTTTATTTTACTGGATCACTGAAGGAATTAAAATTATATAAATAAAAAAAAAAAAAAAGAAATAACATCAAGAATCAACAAATGGGATCACATCAAATTAAAAAGCTTCTGCACAGCAAAAGAAAAAACCAACAAAGTGAAGAGACCACTTAAAGAAGGGGAAAAAATTGCCAGTTATTCCAGGGACAGAGGACTGATATCTAGAATATATATTAAAAAATTAGCCCCCCCAAAAGACCCAATCAGAAAGTGGGCAACGGAAATAAATAATTACTTCTCAGCAGACGTACAAATGGCCAGTAAATACATGAAAAAATGTTCAACATCTCTGGCCATTAGAGAAATGCAAACTAAAAAAACACGGAGATTCTATCTTACTCCACAAACAATGGCTACCATCAAGAAATCAAATAATAATAAACGTGAGGCTGCAGGGAAAAAGGAACCCCTCAAAAACAAAACAAAACAAAACAAAAAAAATGAACCCTTCTACACTGTGGATGGGAATGTAAACCAGTACAGTCATTATGTAAATCAGGATGGGGAGTTCTCAAAAAACTGAAACTAGAAATTCTATTCGACCCCGCTATTTTCCTTCTAGGTATCTTCCTGAAAGAGCCAAAGACGTCATATTACAGTGATATAAACATATGCATGTTTATAGCAGCACAATTCATAAAAACTAAATTGTGAAAGTAGTCTAGATGTCCATCAACAGATGAATGGATAAAAACAATGTGGAATTTATACAGATGGACTGCTACTCTGCCATAAAGAAGGATAAACCTCCCGTGAGCTTGTGTAATAGCCTGTAAATTTGTGTTATTTTGGATAAATTTTAATAAAAATCTGTTAAAAAAAGGATAAACATGATTTATTTGTAAGAAAATGGATGCACCTTGAGACCATAATGTTAAGTGAAATAAATCAGACACATAAGCTTAAATATTTCATTGCTTCTCTTATATAAGAAACCCAAAACATAAATAAGGAGCAAAATAATACACAGGAAACAGGGAGTTAAGTCTTTTGCAAAAAGGGAAAGGAACCAAGAGATAAAAGGAGGAGGGTGGGAGGAGAGGAGAAGAGGATGAAAAAAAGAATTAAAATGTGTTGTGTACATTTATGAACACCCCACGATGGATGCAATCATTACGCACTGCAAACATGTACTAATAAAAAAACTGAAACAAAAGTCCAGTTATAATCTTCCTCTAAAATGTATTGAAATTAATAAAGCTTTAGTCCACACACACAAAAAAAGTAAATGAAGGGACTACTTGGAAGGAGGAATAGATTTTAATTGGGAAGAACAAAACAAATCAAAACAAACAAACAAAACATTGTCACTTCTCAATCCAACCTGTCTTCAAACTCTTTCAACATCCAATTGAACTAAGACAAGAAATGAGTTAACCTTATTATTAATAATCCTGCTTATAAATAATTTTTCCATAGCAATTTCCAGGTTAAAATGGCCAACTGCCCTGTCTTAGTTACTTTTCATTGCTAGGACAAAATGCCCAACACCCACAAGTTAAAGGAGGAAAAGTTTATTTTGGCTCACGGTTTGTAGAAGTTTCATTTCATAGTTGGACGGCTCCAAGGAAGAACAGCATGGCAGAAGAGAAATAGTTCATGGTATGACAGGCAGGAAGCAGTGCAGCATCAAGAGAGAAAGAAGGATGTACAGTATACACACACTCTTCTGGGGTACGTCAACAATGACCCACCTATTCCCACCAGGCTTCACCTCTCGACATCACACCCAGCTATAAACCCATGGATCAACTAATTCAATACCACACACCCATGATCTAGACACCTCCGAAAAGACCTACCTATAAGCCCAAGAGACTTTGGTGGGGGCAACATCTAGCTATAAGTCATAACAATCCTCATCTAGGGTTGGAGGTGTAGCTCAGTGTAAGGTCCTGGATTTCATCCCAAACACCATAAATCGCTCCCCCTCAAAAAACCCACCTTTATCTAATTTTGTTCTCTCCTGAAACACCATTAAAGATATCTATATGTCTATAGACTTCAATCCCAATATGGGAACAATACAAAGCAAGAACAAAAAAATTCAAAAACTGAAAAATCAATGCCAAATGCCAATTTGCTACTTAAGAAAGCCAAATACCAAACCAGTAATGAAAAAGCTGAAAAGCAATTTTTACACTGTAGAGTCTTTTACAGGAATAGGAGCAGGTAGAAACAATTACTTAATAGGATAGTTGTAATGATTGAATGAGATTCTATTTGTAAATTACTTACTGGCAGTCAGAATAAGAGTTCAGTAGATAGTAGTTATCATCACTATCCTCATCAGGCCTCTTGATGAAATTTGTCATGGATTTCTTAACTGTTTACAGAAAATGATTCAGGTTTTTGTTTTTGTTTTGTTGTTCTGGAGATCAAGTTTAGAGCCTTGTGCATGGCAAGCATGTCCTCTACTACTGAGCTACAAGCCAGCCCATGATTCAGCAGCAGCATGATAAGAACCTTCACAATCTACCCTCTTAGCTTCTTTACACTCTTGTCTTGCACTAGCCACACCACACTGCTTACGGGTGCATACCACACTGCTTTTACTTAGAATGCTTTTAGTCTTCTTCATCTAACCCTCACTCATTTTCCACCTCATAGGCATCATTTCTTTCAGGGAATCTCTCTCAGGAAGCAAGATGAGAAAGGTGACAAGGGCAAAAGGAAATAGCATGCATAAAGATCCTAAGGCTAGAAAGAGCCTGCATTGTCTATGCACTTGAAGAAGATGGGAAAACAATATAGAAAGAGAAGTGGAAGACACTACTTAAAGGTGCAGAGATAGGCAAGAACTAGTTCATGCAGGATTACGGAGGCTGCAAACAAGGAGCTAGGATTGTAGTCTAAAAACAACGGAAAGCCTCTGGAAGGTTATAATCCAGGGTATAGTCAAGTCACATTTTTCTTTTGTTTTCTTTTGTTTTTGTGGTCCTGGGGGTAGAAACCAGGGCTTCATGCCTGCTAGGCAAATGATCTGTCGCTGAGATACAGCCCCAGCCCCAGTTTACATTTTGAAAGATCATTGTGGCTACCATGTAGAAAATGGAAAGATTGAAGCAAGAGAGAAAAAAGTGACCATATGGCTTATTACTATCCTTCAGAATGAGATTCTAATCGGGGTGGCCACAGACATGTAAAGAGGTAGGTGAACTGCAGGAATATTTTACAAATGGAACTCTAACAAAATGTGTGGATGGGTTCAATATGGAAGCAAGGGACAATTTAAAGATGAAAACAAGATCTCAGAATGTCTTACTCACTGTCTCACTCAGTTCCCCGTCGCTGGGACAAAATATCCAACACCTGCAACTTAAAGAAGGAGAAGTTTATTTTGGCTCATAGATTTAGTTGGTTTATTCAATGTTTGGCTGGCTTCAAGGCAGAAATGGCACACTGGAAAAGCCAGGCAGAGGAAAGGTACTCACCTCATGGTGACCAGGAAGCAGAGAGAGAAGGGAGGAGCTGAGGTAAGAATGTGCCTTTCCAGGTCACACCCCCAGTGACCTGCCTCTAACCAGGATCCACCTAACAGTAAATCAGCTACGAATCCATCAGTGATTCCTCCATGATCCAATCACTGTCCAAACGCACAAGGCCTTGGCGGGGGTGGGGGGGACATTTTAGATCTAAACCATAACACAGGCTTATGCTAGTTACTGATGTGGGAACTAATGGAGCAGAAACAGACCTAGGGATGGGAGTCAAAAGCTTTATTTTGGACATATTAATTTTGAGCTGCTAAGGAGTATCTAAGAATAGTTGTCGAGTTGAATAGAAGTTTTTAGGAAAGACCCCAATTAAAGAAGGAAATCTGGTAGTAAGCAGCATATAGAGAAAATTTTAAGTGATAAGAGTAAATAAAATTACCTAGGAAGACAGTGTTGAAGGAGAAGAGCAGGTAATTTTGTTTCAAAACTCAAAGAAAACAATAGGAAGGAAAAACAGCAAGAGATTGTGGAGTGGTCAAAAGGGCAACATTTCAAGAAGTATCCAACAGTGTCCAATGCTTCTGAGATGAAGACAGACAAGAACAGGACAGTATTAGGGTTTACACTGTCTCTAAATGTCTCCTAAAGCCTCGTGAGATCATAGGCAGGACTTTTGGAAGGTGATTGGGTTATAGGGGCATTGCAGTTGATTTGCCGTTAGTATGTGGGGTCTGGTCTGAAAAGCAGGTCACCGCAGGGATGGCCTGGAAGGTTGTAGCTTCCTTTCAGCCTCCTCCTTTAAATTTCTCTACTTCCTGAATGCCACAAAGTGAGCAACTTTTCCTCCGGCATGCCCCTATGCCATGACATCCGGCCTGGAGGCAGCAGACCATGGACCGAAACATGAGCGCAAATAAACCTCCTTTAAATTTTTGTTGTCAGGTATTTTGTCCCAGCAACGAGGAAAGTAAGATAGGCAACACAGAAGTAGTTTATGCTTTGAGAACAGCAGTTTTACTAGCACGACTGGGGAAAAAGTCAGAATAAACAGAAAACAGAATGGGAGATAAGAGGTGACCGTGTTAACTTCCAGGTTAAAATGTATGAGAACTGCTGACTGCATGGTTTTGTTTTGAGGTGCTGGAGATTTAGCCCAGGACTTCACCCATGCTAGGGAAGTACTTCAGCACTGAGCTACATCTCTGGTGTCTGGACAATTTCTGATGTGCAAAACCAATAATTTCATGATTTTTAAATAAAAGTTTGATGGAAGAAAAATGAAAATCTGGCACAGGAGTTAGGAATATGAGATTAAACAGAGCCATAAAGAAGGTGGTAGGTTTTAGGTGGAAAGACTAGAGCACCTTTGTATCCTGATAAAAATGAGGCAGCCATCAGCTGAAAGAAAGCTGGGGAGGAGATGGGAGATTTAAAGAAATAACATGAAATGGACGTTATAGGAAGTGGGTAAATGAATGAATTTTTGAGCGACAATGTGGATGCTGAACATTACTGAGCACCCGTTTGAGAATGGTTAATCATGAATTTGTGACATCAGCTAAAATCACAAATGCCTATGGGGCAAAGCAGATAAATGATTAAAATAGGCTGAGTGATCAAAAACACACACTCTATTTGAAGAGGGCAGCCCATGAATCGCTGCCACCAAGACTATTCAACCACATATTGCTAGAGTGCCTGATTTTTCAAGAAAAGCCAGAAATCTTAATTTCTTAATGCAATATATTTTACTTAAAATATATTCTATTAACTGAAGTAAACATGTCTGAGTGTAAAAATACAGCCCAGGGATGATCTTTGTAACATACAGTCATGTCGGTTATCCTGTTCAAAAGATTTTCTTCAGTAACGATCAGCTGTAGGGGCACCATCATGGAGAAGATAGATGGTTGCACTTATTGAAGGTTGCATGTTTGCTAAGAAAGTTATATGAAAGGAAGAGGAATCGGAGGTAGTTGAAAGAAAATAATAGTAATGAGGGACAAAGAAACCAAGCCAGACAAAAACAAATCTGGATGCCAAAGAAGGTCAACAGTTACAGTGAAGGTGGAGGAATCAATGTATTGAACAAATCAATAAAGACTACCCTCAAGTTCTTGAGTAAGTAAGCTTACTTACTGACTGTGGTCTCTGAATATATATACACAAAACTTTGAAGCTGATGCAGTTTCCAGAAATTACAAGTTCCAGATGCATTGGGGAATGAGTCAAAGAAATGCAAATTTCAAAAACAATGGGACAACCCTATTTATATTCCATTAGATAAGGTTTTCATACTTCTTAGCTGATTTTTTTTAAATGCATCCTAAAAATACATAAAACTATGAGAAAAAGATCAGACAAATTCCAATATCAAGGCACACTCCACAAATATCAGATCAGCAGTCCTTAAAAGTGTCAAGCTTGGAGTTGGGGATTTATCCCAGTAGTTACAGAGTGCTTGCCTAGCAAGCATAAGGTCCTGAGTTCGATCCCCAGAACCAAAAAAACAAAATAAAACAAAAAAACAAAAAGCTGTCAAGCTCATCAAAGAGAAGGAAAGTCTGAAAAACCTCCATGGCCAAAGGCATGAGGAGATACATCCATACATGTGATATCCTAGAACAGAACAGAAAAAGGAGGTTAGGTAAAAAGAAAACATAAATGATGGATTTTAGTTAATAACAACATATAATATTGGTTCATTAATCGCAAGAAGGGGTACCACACAAATGTGAAATGTTAATAGGAGGGGAAACTGGCTGCCGGGCGCAGAGGGATTCCCTAGACTATTTTTCAATTTTTTTTGTTGTAGCTCTAAAACCATCATAAAAAATAAGCCATGTAGAACACAATGGCCTGGCATGCTGTAATCCTAACTACTCCAAAGCATCACAAGTTAAAGATCAGCCTGCGCAACTTTGCAAGATCCCGTTTTAAAAGAGGGCTGGGGATATTCATTGGTAGAATGCTTGCCTAGTTGCAGGCATGAAGCCCTCGGTTCAAACCCAGGTAACGCCCCCCCCAAATGTATTTGTACACAAGGTAAAGTGTGTAATGGATGAAAACGGTGGTCAGCTGTTCACTCAACACACCGCAGCTTTACATCCAGTAGTCACAATCTCTCTTTGTAGTCCCCTCCCTATAGACATGACCATTTTTCTAAACTTGATTATTCACTCCTTTGTATTTCTTGAGCTCTTTTATTACGTATGCATATATCTCTAAGCATTGTACAGTATTGCTATACAGCTGTATTAGCCGTCATACTATGTATTTCTTTTACATCGTTCTCTTTTGCCTCATGCTGTTTCTGAGTTCAATCCTGTTTTGCTAGCACACATTATTCCACCCTGTTTACAACCCATAACGTATTTATTCCCTTAGATGATTTCTAATTTTTTGCCTCTACCCACACAATACTATTACGTACATCCGTGTCCACATACCAAAGTTCCAATGGGACATATACAGATAGGACTAGAACGCTGGGGTTTAGTATTTTAAAATCTTCAGCTTTACTAGATTTTGCCAAATTGCTTTGCAAGGTCGTATTGATCTCCAGCAGTTGAGTTCAGACGCGTATAGGGAAATCTATTGAAAGCCATACAAACTACATGATATTTTTGCTTAATTATAATTGACTTTTGTGCCCATACAATTATTTCTGCAAACAAATAAGCATCAGCTTCGAACACTCCAAAAAGATCTGACACCGAACACCCCGGCCCCGCCTCCAGCCAGGAGACACTGAGACTAGCTAGCTTCCGCCCTGGGCGTGACGCAGCAGCAGACGTCGACACGCTCGCTACGTCGGCGTCTTGTTGTCGACCTCGAAGGCCCCTTTCCGGGCTGTCTGACAAAATCCAAGTGTCAGCTTGCGTTGGCCGATTCTGTCTTTTTTGCAGCAGAGGATAGTTTTGTATCCTCATGGAGTCTCTTGGTTCTCAGGGACGACTCCCTTACCCAGGAGAGCTAATTCCGGTTGGCGCTTTCTTCAGGCGGCGCCGCGGGCAGCCCAGAGGCCCTTGTAAGGCGCGCGCCACAGCACCGCCTCCTTCCTTTCGGCCGGAACCGCCATCTTCCAGGTAGGGCCTCCGCGTGGCTCCTGGCTCCTTGCGTCCCACTAGCTTGAATTACAGCCTTTTGCCAGCCGACGCTATACGTTAGGACCCTAGGGAGATTGTTTAAGCCGTCTGGGATCTCCTGGCCCGGGCGGCACTTAACATGTCCTGCCAGATCTGAAGCATCGTACACTGGGACCGAGGCGGGGGACTGAGGGCCGGACTCCCAGGCCGCCGTTCTTCTGCCTGAGACGATCTCGAGCAAGACGGAGCCGGTTTATTGCGGGCGAAGGTGTTAGGGTTAATCTGGCAGAAACTCAAGGCATGTGTCACCATAATTCAGCCCCGGTGTCCTGGGCCTTCGCGCTACAGCCTGCTGGGTCGCATGGCATGCTAACTTTTGAATTGATTTCAATATGGTACTTCTACTCCAAGTCTGATCCCTAAGCGTGTGGTGCTGTTGAGGAGGGACTTGAGGTCGTTAGATCGGGTTCAAAACCTTACGTCGCTTTCTATTTCCGACGAGGCCTAGGTGGATGTGAAATTCTGGACTCATGGTCGGAGAATGAGGTGAATGCCCCGAATCGACCTGGGTAATGGTCCCCAGACCCTTCTTAGTTCATTCATGAAATGCTTTCCAATTGCTTTTAAATTTTGGCTGCAGATGACGCTTAGTAGAAGAGAAAGTAATTTTAAAGCGTCCACACAAAAGAAAGGGAAGTGTTTGGTCTAATTCTGCGTAGCATATATTAACAGATTCAGGAATAGCTCTCTGTTTGGTTTTACAAGTTTAGGGGTAAAGTTATTTAGTAACTGTTTAATAGAAACTCTTTTTAATTTGGTCTAGTTTGGATAGTAACAGCTAACAGACCTTACCAGAGTTGAGGAAACTAGGGTTCACCCTTAAGTGTCGTTGGTTTGCACATTGAGCATTGTTTTGGAAAATTTGTTTTCTCTGTGGTGAATCTAGATGTAAAATGGATATTTTACTTGGGAAAATGGGGTTGGTGGAGAAACATTGGCTCTAGGGTCAGAAATTATTGACTTTGCTGCCTTGTGGCTCCACAAAGTGACTTGAATCCGTAGAGCATCACTATGAATTTAGAACAATTTGGGGGAATTGTGAGGTTTAGAACAGGTTATGTAATTGTTTTGTTGCCCTCTGAGTAAAGGATTCATCATCCATTGAAACAAAGGTTTGACTTTGGTAGGTTAGGTGAAACATTGTGTCTCTCAGGCAGTTTTATGGAGGAGGTACTTTATTTGGTAGAGTCATTTTTAAGATTAAGAAGTATTGATAAATTAAGCAATGGATACATTTCAGAGCACTGTCAACAAGTTAAGCCTGACCTGGAGTATTTTGCCTTGTAAGAGTAATTGTCAAGAATGACAGTTCTACCCTTGTAATAACCAGTTCCCAAAACCATTGGTCTTTTGGGAAACAGGGGAAAGGTTAAATTCTGAATGCCTATAGGTGAACCTATGGCACGTGTTACTGTGTTTTTCTTTTAAGAAAAAGGATGTTAATGTATGAGTGTTTTCTAAACTTAAAACATCATTGTTAAGATTTAATTGCATTGTTGCCACTTTGTGATAAATAAGTGGGTTTTAAGTTGGATTTTGGCACTCAAGGTCTCTAAAAGGTTCACTATCACTTCCAAAGCTGAAGTCTTAGATAATGTATCCTGCTTCTCCTTGGGAGGCTGAGGCAGGAGGAGTTTGAGGCCTTCCTGGACTACATAGCGAGACCGTCTCAAAGAAATAAAAGATGGCAGTTTATGGAGCACTCCACCTGTGCCAAAAATTGCTGAGTGCTCTGTGTACATCACCTCAGCTACTTGTAAAAGTGCTAGCCCTGTTTCACAGACAAAATGTGAGCTTAAATGTAGATCTTCCAGAAAGTAAGTGGCAGCCTGTACTAAGTTTACCAGCAGATGTTTTCCCTTTCTACCTTATACACATTTCCTAGTAAACAAATGAGTAAATAGCAATATGAATTCAGTTGAGAAATTGTCAGTTAAGTAGATGTTACATGAAATACAGTATAGCAGAAAATTAGGTCAATAAGAAAATGGGCTTTATCTACCCCATGAAAATCTAAAGCTAAGTGTTACTGTGTTCTCCCCCAACAGTAGTTATCTATTGAATTAGTAATGTAATTTCGAAGTCTCGGGCATTGTTGAGTGGCTTTTACAGATATGTGTGATACAAGTCCTGGTGTATACTTATTCTTGTAGGGAAAGTATACTGGTTTGAATTCTAATATCCAGTTGTGCTTAGGCGTTTTGATGTTAATAGAACTTGGGCTGTTTTGGCAAAGACCTTACTTGCTAAAACGACGGGGGTTTTAATCCTTTAAAAGAAACAGTGATTGGTAATACAGCTTTTTAGATTTTCAAATTACCAGTGAAATAGAAACATTGAAACTATAGGTCTGGGGAGAGGGCTAAGGGGGCAAAAGCCAACAAACTTAGTTTTTTTTTTATACTTTGTGCTTTCAGTAATTTGTCAAAATGACGAACACTAAGGGAAAAAGGAGAGGAACCCGGTATATGTTCTCTAGGCCTTTTAGAAAACATGGTAAGTAAATTGACCCTCCTGGAAGGAAAGTATGGGATACATTTGTTTTTTCTTTTTAATATATATGGTTCATATGATGTTCATCAATAATATTAAATAACCAGAACATACCTGAATTATTTTATAATAAGTAAGTGTATAGGATTAAACTCTGGAGAGACATCCTGTGGTACACTGGCTTTGCTTTCAGGAGAAATCATCTATTGACAAGATTTTTAAATTTCTACCTGGGTTGGTGCATGCCTGAAATCCTATTTACCCAAGAGCCTGAGGGAGGAGGATCTCAAGTTGGAAGCCATCCTGGGGAACTTAGAGAACCTTAACTCAAAAATTATAGAAAGGGCTGGGAATGTAGCTCAGTGCTCCCTGGGTTCAGTCTCTAGTGCTGCAGTGAAAAAGAAAAAGTGTGTTGAAATCTAGTTTTTTAAAAAAAAATCGTGTCTTTGTAGATTTGTCTTAAATTAACTTTTTTTTTTTCCAGGGGTGGTTCCTTTGGCCACATACATGCGAATCTACAAAAAGGGTGATATTGTAGACATCAAGGTAAATTATAAAATTGAGGACCTAGCACTATTGAACTTAGAAAAAATGGATTTAATCCAGGAGGAATTCAGATACCTGTAATCGCAGCACTCCAGGAGGCTAAGACAGGAAAATGAAAGTTTGAGCAACCTTAGCGAGGCCATGTTTCAAAATAAAATGGACTGGGGGTAGGTAATCTAACTCAGTGTGAAGGCCCCGCCCAGTACTGCAAAAAAAATTCATAAGAGTAAAGAATGGCTGGTTTAGTTAACAGATAGTGGGACGTTAGGGGGATGGTCAGTAGCTTAGTGTAAAATTTCATTATTGATAGAAACGGAGAGTACTGCCCAGTGAAAGCTGTGTTCTTCTCTGATCAGTATTTAACTATCCTAACACTCTAGAGCTTAATGATGATTGTCTTTTTGATTGCTTGAAGCAGTATGAAAAATGTATTTCACCGGCTCTGAAAGCTCTTGAGTTACCATTTAAAGAAAATCTTGAAATGTCTTAGTCATGCTAATGAAAAGGGTAAAAGGAGGGGGAGTTCCTGGAATAACCTCATCTCTGTCCTTAACCAGGGAATGGGTACTGTTCAAAAAGGAATGCCACACAAATGTTACCATGGCAAAACCGGAAGAGTCTACAATGTTACCCAGCATGCTGTTGGCATTGTTGTAAACAAGCAAGTTAAGTAAGTAAGGTCACAGTTCTGTGTGGCATATATACCCCCTTTCACTTTGCCAGTTGGACTTAATGTCTTTATTGGTCATTCAAGTGGGGCAAAGGAAATATCCTTTTAAAACTCGGGCAAACTGAGTGTTTGTCTTGTAACCTGTCAGAGGAAACAGGTTGAAATTTGCTGGAAAATCTTACAGTTTGGTATTAAGCAGTTCTTATTTTCATAGTGTAAAGAGATTATTTTAGTGATCTGGCTTTGGTTAAATTAATAGTGTTTCAGAGGCTGTCACCTCGCCAGAGTAATGATTGCATACAGTCAATCAAGCTGTCACCCTCTTGGTTTATTCTGAGTAAAAAGATTGATAATTTGTTTACTGCATAAAACTGTCGAAACAGTTGTCTATTTCCATTTTATTTTTCTTAAAGCATTTTCTAAAAATTTCTACTCTCTCCAGGGGCAAGATACTTGCCAAGAGGATTAATGTGCGTATTGAGCATATTAAACACTCAAAGAGTCGAGATAGCTTCCTGAAACGGGTCAAGGAAAACGATCAGAAAAAGAAGGAAGCCAAAGAGAAAGGTACCTGGGTGCAACTGAAGCGCCAGCCCGCGCCGCCTAGAGAAGCACACTTCGTGAGAACCAACGGGAAGGAGCCTGAGCTGCTGGAACCTATTCCCTATGAATTCATGGCATAAGCTGGGGATGTAGCTCTGCCATTCAGCAGCTAATTAGCAGCTAAGTGTCCTAGGCCGTGCTTAAAAATTAAAAAAAAAAAA